>CASHTH010002357.1:0-22894 GCA_030341885.1 Geodia barretti | reverse complement strand
ATTAACCTCGGCGCGCATGCGCAGCGAGGGTTACGGTAGTTGGGTTGTCTGTCTGTCTGTGTGTCGTGTGTCTGTCTGTTACTCGTCATCTCACTTCTCGAGTGTTCGTTCGTCTCACAAAGGATACCACCTACTGAACGGGCAATGAAGGTCAGAAAATATGTGGGGTTTTCTCTGAAACTGCTCCGTTGCAGAGCTAGAGCGCGAAAAAGCTAATATGCAAATAGACAACGGACGGGACGGCTTACCACGGTCTGATCGATCCGCGTGCTCTGCGTACCTCAGAGGCACCAGAAGATGCAACGCAGGGCGTGTATCGCCTCTCGCATGCTATCTAGTAGTGTAGTTAGCCCGCGTCAGACTCTGCGCGAGCTGGGAAGAGACCACGAGTAACAGCTAAAACTAAACCCAGCCCATCAATTAGTGGTACGGCGCATGCGTTTACTTACGCGTGCGCGTCACAATGCGCCGAGGGTTTGCACTTCAGTGCTTTTCATTTTATAGGTAATAGGTGTAGTCAACACGCTATAGACATGTACATGTCTGTGTTGTGTTGTAGATTCGAATCCCTAAAAGCTAAGTTGCCGTGGTAGCTCAGTTGGTAGAGCACTCGCCTAGACTGCAGAGTGTCGTGGGTTCGAAACCCACCCAGGGCAGCTCTTCTTGTTTTCTTTGAAAAGAAAGAGCTGTCCTGGGTGTAGTGGACTTGTTTGCCTTGCCTTGCCTTGCCTTTCTACCTCGTTACCAAGTTGTTGAGACATGAATGTTACAAGGGCTGTTGGAGAGAACAAAGGAAGGTTGGAAATGTGATACCATAATAATATACCCCATGTAGTGCACCATCTGGCACGTATGAAGCCATAGGGTTCATACAAATTGCTCTGGTGTAGCTTTAGCATCAAACATTATAGCATAATGATGAGTAGCTTCATCCTACGTACTTACAGATGCAGTCAGGTAGCCCCTGAGTTGGCTGTAATTATTAAAGGGATTGGCTGTTGGATTGAGAAGTTCTGTCTTGCTGAGTAGCATGAGTCCAAATGTCCTCTCAAAGTTGCTGGCAGGAATTGCGAGACACCCTGTCTCATTTCTGCTGTTCAACTCAAGGGAGGAGACAGGTACTGCATGCGTCTGCCAATCTGGTGAACTCCTCTGTGCATCTAGATGAGGAAGATCACACATAAATATCGCATATATTATATTATACTCTGTGGTAAAGCTCTGAGACAAAGGTTGAACAATGTCTTATACTTATTCCTGTAACCAAACCCGCAGAGAAAAATAGCTATTCTGTAGCTAGCTACCTGAGAATGCCGCAAGCTCCTAATGCTGGTCCACTCAGACCAGCACAATTCAGTGCTCTACAGTCAAATGCTGCATCAACAGAGCCCTGTTGGCAGGATGGAGTGGTCGTGTCACTAGGCTCTGTATCAAGGTCTATTGCACTCAGAGCGTAGGGATAGAATGGTTTCAGGTCCCTGCGTATCTTCCTCTGGACGTCGGCAGTCCATGCTTCTTGCAGACAGAAAATGTCAACATCGCTCTGGATCATCTGTAGCGTGCGACATAAAAAAGATTTCATGCTGTGTATATGTGTAGCTATAAGAGACAGTGCTCAACCTGGTCGATCATAACAGAAAGTCTAGCATCCACATTTCTGATGGAGCCGAACAGTAGCCCTGTGTTGTAGGTGGCTAGCGTCGTGTATCGCGTACTCCCCGACGCAGTGGCATCTTGCTGCACTACAACTCCAAGAAGAAACGTCAAGGAAAGAGCCTTCAAGAAAACCATTGCTGATCTATTTCTAGTTTCGTTCGCCGACTGCGCAGCGTTAATTGTGTCGCGTCGTCACGAGACTAGATGACAAAATTTCCATCGAGGTAGCTACATGACAGTAAAAAAAATCTGTGAAAGTAGGTCCCTCGGCGCGCATGCGCAGCGAGGGTTAATGTAAATCGTTTGTCAGTCTGTCTGTCTCTTACCCATGTTATCTGCCACCACGCGCAACGAGACAACAAAATTGTGGTACCAAAAGGTTTAGCGCTACACTGGCTTCATTTTAAATTTGGCTATTTCCGTATAAGTGCTTTGCGTTCGAGAGTTATGGCGTGAAAACCAAGTGGAGAAGCCTATTGCTAATTCACCCTCGGTGCGCATGCGCAGCGATGGTTCTCTTTTTCTGTCAGTCGCAAGGTTCGTCATGGCTCCGTCCTTTCACCCACATTCTTCCTGCTGGTTATGGACCCAATTCTCCCGGAGCTGAGTAAGAGATCCTGTGGCCCTTCTGTCTGTGGTCTCTTTCTTGGGGCTTTCTCCCATGCAGACAATATTCGAGCACTCTCCACACCAACATTTCCAAAGGCAAGCTACAGATGGCGCTCGTCAGTAAGTATGCCTCCTCTCAAGGCCTGACTCTGCATGTCGATAAATGTGAAGCTTCCATCTCTCCTTCTCTTCCAGCACATCGGCACAGGAGATTCCTTTTTCCTATGGTTCACTGATTTGGAGGCCACATCTCATCAAGGATATTATAATGTTGGAATGAATCCAGCGACGTGCTACAAAGTATTCTGAACGACTGTAAGTCAGATTACAAGCATTGCGTACTGTCACTTAGATAGACTTCTGCCTCTCGTTATGCAACTTGAGCTGTATGACATCTCGTTATGCAACTTGAGCTGTATGACATTATGTTCTTCATTCGTTGCCTCCCTCAAGACCCCTGATTCCTCTAATACCTTTCCCTGCAGTCTTACGTACATTTCTCAGAAGTCAATACCCGGTCTTCAGCTCACCTGAAGCTGATGCATTCCCTCTGTAAATCCAACGTTACACGTCACTTGTATTTAAGCAGACTTCAGCGGCTCTGGAACTCTCTCCCACCTATTATATAACTTTGATCATTCTATTCTTACCATTCGGAATCAAATTCTTGAAGTATTATGGTCACATTTTGAATCTCATTTTCTGGGTACAAATCCATGCACATTTCACTGTTATTTGCCCATGTTCTGTGTGTGTTTGCTCATCAATCTACCACCTAGGTCATCAACACTTTTTTGGTGTTCCGTCAGTATATACATGTCACACAGTCTGTATGCCTGTCCTTTTTGTTTGTTTTTGTCCTTTTGTCCTGAAGCTAAAAAAAACCGTGCTTCATTGCTATAGTCTCTAACGTACTGCATGCCAGACAGCATTGTGATTGGGACATGGGTTGGTTTTGGTGCCTGACCATGCCTTCCCCAACTACCAGGGGATTCCCCCCTTCTGACACACCCCTTACTTGCTGCCCACTGCACCGATCCTCCATCAAGCATGGTACCCAGTCATGCTAACTGATCAACTCTGTTAACAGAGACCAACACGTTATCCAGCCCCCCTCTCTTGCTGTTCTCTGTTTACATGTATGCCAAGCCTGATACACATGCACGTGCGCTTGCACCCCTGCCCCTTTTGTCCGCAATTCACCTGTTAAACCGGTTTTAATAGTGTTTGCATTGCAGTTGCACAAACAGCTCTTCAACTTAGCACGAAATTATAGTTCATAGCATACCAGCCATAGGTATAATTATAATAGATAGATAGATAGATAGAGAAATATATAAATAAAAACCACATCTAATAATCCACAAATCCCGAAACATCCATAAAAAAACACATACACAAATACGCATGACATGACATGAGAGCAGGACCCAGCCTTGAGAAATGGGGCGGTGGGTTAAAGAGCCTTTTATGGCTAGCCAACTCTCCCCACACACCCAGTATCCAAACTCCACATCACAAACAATGACAGCCACACAGGGAGTAACTGTACGATATATAGCACAGTCACGACAACACATGTAGAGTATGGTACATATAAATATATAAAAAAGTGTGGAATATAGGGATGCCATAAAAAGCAAGGAGACAAGACAGGGATGACCAGGGCATGTGATGCAGAGTACAATGGGATGATTGTTAGCTACATCTTCAAACTGACATTTCTTGCTCATGTAAATTTTACCCCACACAAGCCCTATATTGTCGCCACTCTTACTCATGACATGAGTTTTGAATAATGTAGTGTGAAGACTGGCAAACGAATTCTATAGGGAAAGCAGCATTGTCAAACCAGTTAGTTGAGCAAACATTGAAGTAAACACAGTCACGATTCAATTTGAGGACCTGTCAGAGAGGGCATTTGCTACCAGTCTTACATGCATAGGAAACGAGTCATAGCTGCACATCATACGATAGAGATCACTAGTGCTTTGCGACAATATAGGGCTTTTGTGGGGTAACATTTACATGAGCAAGAAATGTCAGTTTGAAGATGTAACAATCATCCCATTGTACTCTGCATCACATGCCCTGGTCATCCCTATCTTGTCTCCTTGCTTTTTATGGCATCCCTATATTCCACACTTTTTTAATTCGTAGAATATTTTATTTACTTGTCTCCTTTCCTTTTTTTACGGCATGCACATGCATTGGGGCATAATGTCCATATAAAAAGTAACATGTATTTATTGCCTCGGACTGTAAGTCGTCATCTACATTTTTATTTCACTTCCAAAGTATATAAGTGTACAAAGTTATAGGAAAAACAGCACTTAATTGCCTGAGGCTATTTGTTGTTGTTTACAAACTTGTAATTCATGTTTCAATGAACTTTTATCATAGTAAATCAGTGTACCAAGTTTCATTGTTAGAGGACCCACCATAAGCAAGTTGTAGGCACAAACATCATTTACAAGTATTCATTGCCTGAGGCTGTTTGTTGTTGTTTACTAACTTGTAATTCCTGTTTCGATGAACTCTTATCATGGAACATGCAATGTACCAATTTTCATTGTTAGAGGTCCCACCATAAGCAAGTTATAGGCAATAATATAGTTTACAAGTTTTTATTGCCTGAGGCTGTTTGTTGTTGTTTACAAACTTGTAATTTCTGTTTCGATGAAATTTAATCATGGAATATCAGTGTACCAATTTTCATTGTTAGAGGTCCCACCATAAGTAAGTTATAGGCAGTAATATAGTTTACAAGGTTTTATTGCCTGAGGCTGTTTGTTGTTGTTTACAAACTTGATTTTGATACTAGTGATGGTTTGTATATGTGTACAAAGTTTTATCACTCTGGGTATTAGCTTTACCCACCAGTTAGCACACTCTATTTGTCTCTATAATAATGTAATGCCTGGGGCTATTTGTTGTTGTTTACATGTAAACAAAATTGTTTACGAAAAAATAAAGATGCTCTTGCACGACCTGTCATGGATTCCAATCTTTGTGCAAAGTTTGATCTCCATATCTTAACTGGTTTTTGAGATACGCTTGTTGAAACTGAACAACGACAACAACAACAACAACAACAAGAAGAAGAAAATTGTGACGATACAAGTCTGATGTGTCAAAAGTTGGATCTGATTGAAATATAAAGTGAAACCCGAAAATCTCAAATGTATGGGCATAATGCAGGACAACCTGTGTCTTCCCTATATACTAAGTACTAGAACCGTACTTAGTGATAATAGATGGTAGAAAAATGAACATGGTAGAAAAATTGAATTCAATCTAGCTTACTTACTGGAGTGGTAAAAACAAGGTAGAATGACTCACTTGTAGCAGTAAAATCATGGTAGAAAAATATAGAATGACTTTCTTGTAGCGGTAAAAACGTGGTAGAAGAATAGAATCTTGAATAAAACGACTTACTTACATATACAAGTGTAGTGGTCGATCAAACACACATCACTAAAGTCTGGAAGGAAGCCCACGACACATTGTTGCCTAGGTAAAGTATATGCCCTGGGAGTTCGCGCTACGAGTGCAACCATACTCAGTGATGTCTACGCACAAATTGAAACTTGCATTCCACTTCTATTATAAACAAGTATATAGTCAACTGCTGCCCTCTTTGAATCGGCAAAAAATTGAAAAAGCAATTTACAACAACACCCAGGGCATATACTTCACCTAGGCGCTGTAGTCTAAGATCGTTAGATGCGTTGCCTTGGGAACTTCGCGATTTAGTGAGCCTCGGGGCCCTGGTCGTAGCGCCCTCGCTACGCTCGGGACGCCGACAGCCCAGGGCCCTCGGCTCACTAAATCGCGTAGTTCCCGCGGCTCCGCATCTAACCTATACGTATGATTATGCCGCAACACTACCTCAGCTATCCCGCCAGCTAGCTAGCTAGATTTAGCAGTGAGTGTTAGAACAGAAGTTACTAGAATGGAAGTTTCTACAATGGAAGTTTTGAAGTTTATATGGTATATGTGGCCCTAAAAAGCCACCGTAGTCAACAGTCCGACTGAGGCTGCTCGTGCGCGCGCTCTACTGACTGCGCGCACGGCGCGGAAGCTATACTTCCTACGAATGACGGAAGTTTACATTCCTAAGCGCGACTAATTAACATTCTTAAAACGAAACTAATTTACATTCCTAAATCGTGACTAACTGACATTTTTTGCGTGAAGGACACGTACGTACGCGGGAATACAACCCGGAGTAGTTTCCTCACGCTAACGCGCTCGGCGAGACAGATGGAGTGAAGTCCTCTGAGCGGATATCCTTCCGAGCCATTGTTGTGAAGGTCTGGCCTAAGAGACTGGATATCAAAGGTGAAGTGAAAGCTCTACGAAAGTGCTGCCAAACCAAATGGGCGTTCTACGCCTCAGTACTCACATTTGATTGCGCTCGGTATATATCATTTTACAGACTTTGTGCTATTAGCTATACTCTTAGTAGAATAAGGACTTTCATCAGTTTTTCTCTAGTTATATACTGTAAGGTGCGTTCCACACTGTTAACCGTACGCCGTGCTTTATATAAAGCACACTGGGAGGGGTTTTTACTTGTAGCACTTATGATGGCTTATAAACGAGCCATTCTCACACAATTAGTTGAATATTGGTTTTTTCTTTTTAGATGCTGATCCACAGTGGACTAATCTTTTACAAAAGACACAGGTCTATGAGCAAAAATGATCTTAGCAAAAGAAAGATTTTGCAGATTCTTGTTGTCTGTGCATATGTCCTAACACAAGTATACCTAAAGCAAATTCCGGAAAACAATTGTTTATTCCTATGGCAAGAATTTAAGAATGAGTTTGGTATTAAACTTTTGCTCCTGGATGCTCAGTTTGAAAAGAATCGAAATGACTGGAACAAGAAAACTGACAAGTATTCCTGGACATGCCATTTTGTTGCTGCAATTATTGTTGAAATGCTACTGATCATGTCAGGGGATGTAGAGTTGAATCCAGGACCACTTCAAGGTAAAACACTTTGGAATGGACTGTAGTTGTGGGAGTGAGTGAAACCCATACAGCGCCACTTTCGAGCTACTGTTGCTATGTCTGAAAATTTGACAGTCTTTGTAATGTAAACTTGTGCAAGTCTGATCGCTCTTAACCAAAGTGAAAGTTGCTGGCCCATGTACATAGCTCTATGCCTTTTACAATCTCTTCTCGTTTTCACCAATCATGTTAGCTTTATACTTGCTCGCATGCGTATACGCAACAGGGGAAATGTGATTGGTTTTGGTGTATTATGTGTATCTGGTCGAAATTATTAATGACACCTTAAAGGCCAAATGTGCACTTATAACTTGGATAGCAGAACTCTTCTTTAATTTATTAAATATCTACAACTAACCATTATCTCAGATTTGCCAGGAAAAATACTTGAGGCTAAATTAAGGTCGGACACACCTCCTTTTAGTTGTACACCTACCAGCATGGGTATGCGTACGCTCCCGCAGGGTATACAAGTTTCATATTATTTTGATGTAGGTGATTTGGTATTGGAGGATCTGCAAGAAGTCTTTGATATTGTTCATGATGTCCAAAGCAAGTGGTACAGCATCGGTGTTGAGCTGCGAATAGAAACAAGTGTTCTCGATGCAATCAAGGTTGAGTTCAATGGCGTTCCAGAGGAGTGCCTTTTCCAGATGCTAAGACACTGGTTGAAGCAGTTACCATTGCCAACAATGAGGGAGATGATACAGGCTCTTGGCAGTGAGCCTATTGGGGAGAAACATCTGTCCCTTTCCCTTAGACGAAAGGTGTATGGAGAGCAATACCCCACAAAAGGTAAACAGGTAAATTTAAAAGTGTGGAATAGAGGGTTAGCTACCATAAAAAGACAAGACAAGGATGACGTAGTGCATGTTAGGCAGTAATGCAATGGATGACGGTTACATCGTCAAACTGAGACATTGTTTGCTAATCTTCCTCCACACAACCCCTATGTTGTCGCCACTCTTGTTGAGTCTCGTAGGCAACGATGTAAAGTGGGAGGACAATGGTGAAGGACTCTATAGAATGTTATTGTAAAACTGGTTAGGATGTCTTAGACTACGAAATGCAGTCACAAATCCAAAACTGAGGATCTGTCAGAGAAGTCATTAGCCACCTGTCTCACATGCTTAAGAAACAAGTCATAGCTGTACTAACAGAGATCACTCGTGTTTTACGACAATATAGGTGATACAGGTATTGAACTGCAACGTTGGCCTGTCGATCTTATTTTATGGGTAAAAATCTTCGTGTCATATGTGCATATACACTGCATGTACACGCTCTTGTGTGTTTTGGGTATTAAAAGATCTTGCACTGGTGTTAATTTACAGGTTTAGCTGTGATATGTTCTCTTCTCCATTGCTTGCAGGAAGACTGACAATAACTGACTTGGCTGATGTCCGCAGTGTGCTGTTTTCAATCAGGCACAGGTGGTATATGTTAGGCAGCTTTCTCAAAATCAGTAGCGGAACCCTCGACAGTATAAAGTCTCAGTGTAAGAATGATCCCAGTGATTGTCTTCTGGAGATGATTAAGACTTGGCTCAGCCAAAATGAGCCTCTTCCAACGTGGGAGAATCTAGTTCATGTGTTGAGCAGTGCAAGTATTTGTGAGTCAGAATTAGCGGCAAAGATATGTACCAAATATTGTTCTGAGGTGCTCAAACAACTTTCTCCTGGTAAGTACACCGAGTACTATTCATGGCTTACATAACCTACGTGCTTGGAATTACTGGCCACATGCTCACATATGTAGCTAAACAAACACAACATGTACACCATGCATCTGTAACCCATGCTGCACTGAAACTTAATGGCGATTTTATTCATATTTCTATAGTTGAAACCAACTACCCAAGTGCTGCTGACATCATTACCAGGTATTCCTCATACCTTAAGCAAATGTATCGTCGCTTCCGACTCCCTCTAGACAGTCAGTGGCCCCCAGTGCGATCTGAAAGCTTTGTTCCCATATCTCTGAGTGTTATAAGGGGTGATGGCCCTAAGGAATATCTAAAGTTGGGTGATATTTTTAGTGGGAACGAGCAACGCCCAGTTAGCACTGTCCTTATTGAGGGTGCACCGGGTATAGGGAAGACGGCCACGTCTTTGACAATTTGTAAAGACTGGACATCAGGTGAGCATTTCAAGACTTTTGACATCCTTCTGTTTTGGTCAATGAAAGATCCAACCCTGCACAGCTTGAAAGGTCTCGATGACCTTTTTTTCCACGACAGTGAAGATGTTTCGCATTCAGTAGCAAGTGCAGTAAGGAGAGAGAGTGGGAAGGGTGTTCTCTTTGTTTTCGACGGTTGGGACGAGCTTCCGCCTAAGGTTTCTCACGATAGAAATTTCTGTCTTTTTGATGTTATCAAGGGCAAAAGGTTCCCGTTTGCTTCAGTTGTCATTACATCCAGACCAATAGAGTCTCAACACTTGCTTCAAACCAGCATGTTTGATCGGCACGTAGAAATATGTGGCTTTTCCTCTGAGGGCATAGTCCAGTATATAGAGCGCTGCTTTGTGTGCACCCCAGACAAGGCAGCCAAGCTAGTGAACTCAGTCACAGAACGACCTGATATCGAGTCCATATGCTATGTTCCGATGAACTGTGCGATTGTCTCGTATGTCTACTCACAACTGAATAAGCTCCCCACAACGTTTACTCAGTTTTATTCGTATCTAACACTGAACGGGCTTCTGAGAAATATTCAGTTGCGTGGAAGCGACGAAGAAATGCAAATAACACAGCTCCAAGGCATAAATGATCTTCCATTTAATGTAAGAAGGTTATACATGGCTCTGTGCGAACTTGCTTTCAGGGGCCTGATATCCGGTATTCATTCTTTTCCTCGGGACAAAATTGTCGCCGTGTGTCAGTCGACTCCAAAAATCATCGCTAATGTTGATAATCTTGGAATTCTTCAGGCGGTAAATGTTTTTCATGTGACAGGAGTGGATTCCTCTTTTCACTTCCTGCATTCTACAGTGCAAGAGTTTATGGCAGCTAGGTATCTAGCAAGTCTTGGCAAGAAAGAACAAACGTATTATGTCAGGAACTATCTCGACTACATGTCATTCGAAATGGTTTGGCAGTTCTATTGTGGGATCTCAGCTGAAGAAAAGTCTCTCTTTGATTCCGAAATCATTAAAACCTTTCAAAGAAGAATGAAGGAGCTTAGCTGGTTAGATGAAGAAGAAACTGCATTTGAAAATTCAGCTAGTAGTAAGCATTGTGTCGAGGAACTTGTCTTAAAGCCTTCAGACACTGAATCTGCACGACCAGAAATCTCTGATGAAGAGAGGGTAGTTCATGGAAAGCCTCCACTGCCACCATCTCTCTCCTTAATGCCACCCTCTACTGCCCTCGATAGTGCTCCATCCACTACATTGTCAATTTCTTCATCTGTATCAACAAGTATCGGCGACGTTGTAGGTAGTACTGGGCCTCAGGATTTAGGCTCTCTTTCGGGCATTTCACGTACATTGACAGGTGTTACTGCAGAGTTAGCATATGTTGTACCGTCCGAAAACGTTGACACTAGGCGCTTGTTAGTAATTTTGAAGTGCATTTATGAAAGTCAGGAGCCGACTTTATGTCAACGCATAGCAAGGTCGTGCCAGAACCAGCTTAATTTTCATATTTCACTAAGTGCAGTGGACACTAATGCCATAGGGTATTTAATAGGGAAAGGTAGCCAACAGTGGAAAGTGTCGTTTGTTGGCTGTGGATTGGGTGTGAACGAAATGAAAACCTTAAAGCATCAGATTACTTTCCATGGAAAAATTGGAAGAATCCAAGCACTGACTCTCTCTGACAATCCATTGGATGTTACTGCGATTCAGCAGTTTATGGATATGCGCCAAGCTTTCAAAAACCTGCAGTTGCTGTCTCTTAAATCCACCCAGCTGAATGATGAGAGTATCAAACTCTTATCACCCTCTCTACAAAGTTTTCATTCTCTGAAGTCTTTAAACCTTGCTGACAATGAGATATCTAGTGAAGGAATGGCGGCATTATCAACAGCCTTGTTCAAATGTGCTAATCTTAGTGAATTGAATCTCTCTAACAATATCTTATCAGAGGTAGCAATGAAGCATCTAGCTTTTGTTATTTCATCTGGTTGTGAGTTTTCAGAGCTGGTTCTGCGGGGAAATTCAATAGGAGATGAGGGAGTGAGAACACTACTCTCTTGCATGGTCGAAGGCTACCCACTGAAACACCTAGATTTGAGCAACAACGACATAACATCCGAGGGAGCTGCATTAGTTGCTTCTGCTCTCTGCAGTTTGCTGGTTCATATTGAGACGTTAGCCTTAGACAGCAACTCAATTGGTACTGAAGGGGCTCACCTTATATTTTCAGCTCTTCGGTGCAACTCGTCAATTCAAAAGTTGGCATTAAGTGCATGTGACATTCATTTCAGTGTTGAACTGGTGGATGCAATGAAACAGTGCTTGCTGCAGGCTAAAGATCTTTGGGAACTTGAGATCGAATGCAATTTCCTTGGCGATGAAGGAATCTCAGCAATTTGTGATGTAGTCCAGAATGAATACTCCAGTATCAAGCACCTCGGGATTGCTAGCAATGAGATTAGTCCAGCAGTGTTGATGCTCTTAGGACCAGTACTAATAAATTCTAAACTGGAACTACTCTCAATTACATCGAGTGAGTTGAGTACGGATACAGAAGATTTCGAAATTTTTCTTCAGTTTATGCAAAGTAGTAAATGCCTGAGAAGCTTGCATATTTATGAAGTTGGAGGAGAGAAAGAGAAGTTAGAAGTTGCTTTTGAATATTTAAATACAAACAGATTTCAACAAGGTCTGAATGATGTATTTGTCAAATACCATAGTGATTAATCCATAGGTGTTTTTATTACTGTAATTACATTTGTGGTATTAATTTATCATTATCTAGGTGTAGGTTACAAGAGGCATTTTTCTAACAAAGTAGATGTTGGGCATGAGTTCTTTCTTAACTGAAGCAAACTTCGTTAAAGTTTGGCTCAAAGCGGGACAGATCTTTGATCTCAGAAGCACAGTTATAGTGACATTGCTGAAGAGCACTGCATTCTTCGTTCCTGATGTTGTACAATCGGACCTTGACCCCGTAGTGATCCGAGAGTGGTGTTCCAATGGACGGTAACACGGCATCAAAGAACCGCTGTAATAGGGAAAGAGGAATTTTGAAATTACACTGAAACCTATGTGTTGGAGTGCACACATCAGTAACAGCAGCAAGATTGTGGGATGTAAAGCGCGAACACATTACACAGGTTTTTGACGGCCTTAAAGTGCTATCATGTTCATGTGAAAGCATGAGCTGTTTAGTTTATGCAGCCCTTACCTCTTTGGATGCCACGAGTATCTGCTGTATAAAGCATTAGTGCCTATAGTATTATAACCCCATGTAAGACTTATGGAGGCTCTGAATACACAAATGTGTTTGTGGATGGTTAGGTGTTATTTTATAGCAAGTAGGAGAAACTGAGACTCACTCTTGCAAATATCACTCTCTTAGTGGTGTCCGTTGTGATGTAAATATGGTCGATAATTGTGTCTGGAAAGAGACCACCAGTAAGAGGGTTGTCAATGCAGAAGGTGCAGCGACCATCTGTTAGGACATAGGGAGTGACGAAGCCACGGGCATTCATGAGACCATAGTAGAACGGGAATTCTGCCACCACACCATCTGCAGGGAAGTAGGTATAAATCCTGAAGGTGTGATACTAACAATGCAACATGTAAGAAACTCATGTGCAGTTGTGTCAAAACTATATTCGTAATTAGAACAATAGTAGCTATGCTTGTCCACGTTAGGGCATCTTGGACTTTTACTGCATACCTGTTCTAGCTGGGCCATGGTTGAAATCTCCAAGAAGAATGGGGGTCTGCATTCCAGATTTCTTAATCACATCAAAAAGTGTCATCAACTCATTGCTATGTTGCTCGGCATAAGAGGAGTAGAGAAATGGAACAACAACTGGAGGGCCAACTGGAGAAAGGAAATATGATGGCTGTTTAGGGCCATCCATTTCCATCTAACTTTCTGCCATTTCCATTCAACTTCCATTTCCATTTCCTCATTATAGACTTCCATTTCCATTCTGGCCACGTGCTTATGCGCATGCGTTTTGTGTGGTTCGACTGTACTGAACCTTCTCTACGCGTACGAACATAGTTCATAGAACATAGAAGAGGTTCAGTGCAGTTGAACCACCCGGAATTTGTGTAATTTTACTTGTGTGGATTACGTAATGCAAATCGCATCCTCGGTCTCTCCTCCTCGATCCCCCTGGCCTCCTCCTAGCTCGGTGTTCTGACCTAGGTCATCACGTGACTATTTATAATTATCCCGCTACATCCAGCTCTGTCTCCATCGCGAGCTCAGGCACTTCTCAGATTGGTTCGACCGTTTGGAGTTAAAAGTTATTGGACCAACGAAGCTTCTTGCTGCTATAATCGAACGATCTCAATCTGAGAAGTGCGTATCAAGAGCAGCCATGGCTGAGCTCACGATGGAGACAGAGCTGGATGTAGCTAGCAATGGAGCGGGATAATAAATGCTAAACAGTCACGTGATGACCTAGATCAGAACACCGAGCTAGGATGCGATTTGCATTACGTAATCCACGCAAGTAAAATTACACAAATTCCGGGTGGTTCAACTGCACTGAACCTCTTCTATGTTCTATGAACTATGTTCGTACGCGTAGAGAAGGTTCAGTACAGTCGAACCACACAAAACGCATGCGCAGAAACCACGTGACCAGAATGGAAATGGAAGTCTGTAATGGGGAAATGGAAGTGGAATGGAAATGGAAGTTGAATGGAAATGGCAGAAAGTTAGATGGAAATAGATGGCCCTAAACAGCCATCATAAGGAAACATCGGGGTTGGTTAGAGTCTGTTAGCGAATTAGCTGTATGCAGTGGTTGCTCACCATAGAGAGGAGGAGGAACAAGTTGAGAGGATAAATGAGTACATACCAAGTCACCTACACCACCAACCTGGTATAGTGGCATGCTAATTAATTATGTACATGGATCACCATAATATTGCATAACTATGTGCTTGAGAAGAAGGCACCACAAATTGTACATGGCAAAATAATAGTATTATACACCTCCCTCTGTCAGCATACCATAAGACATGCAAATTGAGTGACAGATCAATAGATAACCACAGTAAAGCCATGCAATAATGAAAACTGAAATGCAAACCCTCGGTGCATTACGCGTGTGCGGTACCGCTAATTGATGGACTGGGCTGAGTGTACGTTTACTCGTGGTCTCCGTGCTAGTTGGTCGCGGAGAGTCTGACACGGGCTACTTACAAACCCGTATATCACCTCTCTTTGTTGATGTTGCAAGTCAAAGAGATGCGTTCACTAGCAGCTAGCTTCACAGTCAAAGTCTCACCACATTAATGATAGTTGTTTCATCTGGTGCATGGGAACCATCAGACACCGGTCTTTTCCTACTTTACATTTAGAACAGGATCTGAGAGCAGTCTTTTAAGCGACTAAAGCAGACTGAACAGTAGATGAACCAATGTGCACTGTGTCACGCATCTTATAATGAACCATTTCTTGCTGGTGTATTACACAAAAAATACTGCCCTCCGTAGCTAACTCTCGAGTTTTGTGTTCGGGTATAAATAACAACATTGAACGCACCTCGCTAACCACAAGGAGTTATTGCATAGTGACCCACAGATTGTGTTTCTAGGGAGATGCAAGATCCATCAAGGAATTCTTGGGAATATGAGTCTAATGTCAAACTATGCGTTTCTGTATGGCATCATCTATTGACTTGCTAAAGCTTCATTTCTTGCTGATTACAACATAATTATTGTTCAGATTCCTTTTCTACGTAAATTAACCAGCTCTGGTTTTCCCTTACGTGCATGTACATACACACTGATGAAAAATAGTTAATGGTCTGATTAAAAACCTGCGATACTTACCGACGCTGTCAAATAACCTCTGATTTGACTCTGGTTAGTAAATGGGTTGGCTGTAGAGTTAATGAGTTCCTTCTTGCTGAGTAGCATGAGTCCATAAGTCTTCTCAAAGTTGCTGGCAGGAATTGTAAGACACTCTGTCTCGTTGCTAATGTTCACTTCCAAGAAGAAGCAAATAATACAGGACTCTGGTAGGTTGGCCAACTCCGATAAGCAGCTGTGTAATAATAGTACGTAACATGGTTGTGACATAAACACAAGGGTACCTGCTCAGCATATAGCTACAACAATTTTTAGTACAAGAGACGCATGGCTGCGCGTATGTGATATGGCTTACTATGAATTGGTCAACGTGATAAAGGCCAGGATGCATGTATTCATGGTTGCCAATTTTTCTGCCCTCTCGTTTCACCCGAGTATCGTTTTGGACTTACCCTAACCAGTTGTTTCTACAGTATACCTTCACTCAGCCGGTGAGAAAAGTGGCTCCATCGACCAACTAATCAGTAGCTACATTGAAGCTTAATATGGACTATTTCTACCTTAGAACTCCACATATTCCAAATTCATTCCCAGTCAGCCCCTCACAGCGCTGTGCTCTGCAGTCGAAATATCCATCCAGACCATTCAGAGGACAGGATGGAGTGGTCGTGTCACTAGGCTCTGTATCAAGGTCTATTGCGCTCAGAGCGTAGGGATAGAATGGTTTCAGGTCCCTGCGTATCTTCCTCTGGACGTCGGTAGTCCATGCTTCTTGCAGACAGAAAATGTCAACGTTACTCTGAGCAATCTGCAACAGTGCATTATCCAAGCATGCATTTCTACAGATTTTCACTCTTGCACCAGGCTAACCTGATCGATGAGAACAGAAAGTCTATCATCCACGTTTCCGATGGTGACAGAAAAAAGGCCGGCATTGTAAGTGGCGAGCGTGGTGTGTCCTACAGCAGCGGACGCGGAGGTAGCCCTCTGTACCAGAACACCGACAATAATTGTTACGACAAGATCCGTCAGGAGTACCATGGTTTCTACTACTTCGACCAAAAGACGACCGCAAACCTGTAATTACTGTTCACCCTACATAAATTTCCATCGCTATAGAAGGCGTAAAAGTGTGGCTTGCTTCGCTTCTATGTTTTCTGTCCCCACGTACAAGCCGGCAAGCGAGCGACACAAACAGGTTCAGTACCGGTAAAATGGGCCAATATGTGTGGTCTCAACGCTAGTAGATAATATAGCTCGCGAAGAGTCTGACACGGGCCGGCTAGCTACACTAGTAGATAGCACGCGAGAGTCGTTACACGCCCTTAGTTGTGACTTCTTTAATAGTGTTTGCATTGCAGTTGCAGAAACAGCTCTTCAACTTAGCATAGTATACGAGTGTAGTGGTCAATCAAACACACATCGCTCAAGTGTGGAAGGAAGCCCACGACACAACCCCTATATTGTTGCCTAGGTGAAGTTTATGCCCTGGGAGTTCGCGCTATGAGTGCAACCATACTCAGTGATGACACACATTCAGTTGCAATTGAAACTTGCATTCCACTTCTATATACACAAGTAGTCAACTGGAAGTGTTGCTGCCTCTTTGAATCGCAAAAAGCAACAACTTTTATAGATGATACACCAGGAAACAATATAGGGATTGTGTCGTGGCCCACGCAATATATAAGGGCGAATCTGCCACGCTTCAGTGTTTTTATCGAGATACCAAACACAGCCACCAAAAACGCAAGGATTAGATTGTAGACCTCGTGGAATAACATTCGAATAATCTCGTCTCTCGAAACGGACGGCAACATCCAAGCACAACTCTGCTCTCTGCTCACGGCAACATCAAGTATGCTCACATGAAGAACTCGTGTCGTTGCGTATATGCATGCGCATAACTCAGATGCGTATAAAGCAGTATGGAAATGGAAGTGGAATGGAAATGGCAGAAAGTTAGATGGAAATGGATGGCCCCAAACAGCCATCATAAGAAGTGTTATAGTGCACAGAATTACCAATGGAGCCACAGGTAATCACACAGGTGTAATAACAACAGCATATTATTATTTTGTTCATTTGTTGTGAGCCTATGCAAAAAAAATTAGGTTAGCTACTAGCTAGGCACATAGCTACACAATCATTGAGTATATACTTCCTTTCTGTATAGTGAATAGACTAGTGTCTAGTGTTTGCATTCCAGTTACTATACACAACTCTTTCAAACTTCAAACTTAGTAGGTAGCTATACATAATGTAGCTGTCAAAACACATATCGCTAAAGTCTGGAAGGGAGGAAGAAAGTTCCTTTATCTCAGAGGATATACAGTGGAACCGACACTTTTGAATGAAGTTGCAGTTTTGACGGATGTAAGACAGGCGGACCTTGACCCCAAAATGGTCCGATAGAGGTATTCCAATGGAGGGAAACACTTTATCTAAAAAATGCTGAAATGGAAAGAAGGCAAAATAGGATACATGGATTTAGTGTGACTAAAATTAAACTTACTTTTGTATAGATCACCCTCTCGGTGGTATCAGTAGTGATATAAATATAGTCAATTACGACTTGGAAAGAGACCACCAGTCAGAGGGTTGTCAGTGCAGAAGGTGCAGCGACCATATTTTAGAACGTATGGACTGACAAAGCCACGGGAATTCATGAGACCATAGTAGAATAGGAATTCTGCCACCACACCATCTAGCAAAAGATAATATACAAGTGGAAAAATCATTTCTTCAAAATGAAGGGATGACTTGAACCACCAAAAAGGAAGAAACAAGGGGTCATTACACAGCAAGTTGCACAAAGCCACATGACACCATCCCTATGTCTTAACGTTGCTTACGAACAATAAAACAAAGATATAGGGATGGTGTCATGTGGCTTTGTGCATATTTGGTGTATATAATATGATGTGTGCTTGAACACCAGTGTGGTTACTGGACATGTTCGAGGCACAATCATAACCCTGTCCTCTAACATACTTAATTCAAGGCTCTTCAAATCACTGCATATCTGCTCCGCTATGCATTTTCCTGTACTAGTACTAGAGAGGAAAAGTGAATGAATTCTTCTCTTATGCAATTGGTTTCATCCACAAACCTAATACATAATGGCATAATTTCTTTATTATGGGAAGTAACTTCATCCGCCATCACTTAAGCTTTTCTGATTTCTTCCAGAATCGACTTCTGGATTATAAATAATATTTGGTGAAATATGTGGCATTACGTTGCCTAGGCTTTTCGTACACAGCTGTGTATACTTCAGAGTCAGTCATTGACTCCTTGCCCTAGATCGTTTAGGATGTCCGTATCAATGTCAAGCTGTCTAACCGCGGTGGGCCTTAGGCTTGCGGGCTTGGCGCAGGTGCTTGTACATGGGACTCTTCAGCTATATCTGAATAGTCACTTGCATGATCACTAGCTACGTCGTCGATGGGGCTGGCAACTCGAAAGTACTGTATTTGATGTCGGCGGTCGGTTCCTTGTGTGTGCCTGCGAGATTCTTTGACCGTTTGGAAGATGCCTCCAAAGAAAACAAAAATCGCTATATACCAAGAAACTTGTTGCCGCCAAGAAACCTGCAGCGTCTGACAAGGACGCGACAGTACTCGTGGCGAGGGTAGCCGCGTAGCAGATTGCGGAACTGAGCTGCGAACAGCCTTTAATAGATGGCAAGGACCAAGCTATCTTTTGTGAGGGTGACTGCAAGCAGTGGTGGTCTCATCGTTTTTGTGTTGGCGTCCCACTCTCCTGGTTCGAAACACTTAATGCGTCGCAGTCCTCGTCGCAGTTCCCCTTCCAGTGTTATTTGTGCTGTCAAGACAAACATGCTGAGGCAATGGAAAGTCTTAAATTGGAAGTCACGACGTTGCAATCAGAGGTGTGCGAGATGAAAGCTGCCATTGCTGAGCTGAGAAACTCCGTCTCAGTGCAGCAGGATAATATGTCACAAAAGTCTGTCACGCTCGAGTCCAATGTTTCTACTGGTGAACCAGTTGTGGGTTTTAATATTCGTGCTAGGGGTAGGGGTACGGGGGAGAGGGGGGAAGAGGTGGCAGGGTGATTGCTGGTAGAAGAATGTTACACTCCAATGATACCTCTGCACATAGTTCCAAGTCTTCTGAGCGATGCCACAAAAATAAGGTCGAAGGTGCCCGTAGAGTGTGGGTACTTTTAGTGTGTGTACTGCTAGTGATATACAAAACACTATAAAAAAGCTGTGTGGCATTGATTCTGTACGAGTCAAGAGGAAAACAAAATAATTGGCAAATGGAAAGATGTGCTGGTGGTTTGTGCTTCACGACGAAGAGGTCAAGCTTCAAGCTATTGATGCAAAATGGGAGCAGGTTGAGTTCCAAACAACGTGGAAATTAGAGCCTTGTTTCCGCAGAGCATCTACCCCTGTGTCCCAACCATTGTCTCGTCCAGAACATGGTGACAGCACCCTCGAACCAGTCACTACACTTGTGCCTACACATTCTCAATCACCATTGCTTACTACAGAGGCTACTCCAGATGTGGCTGGAGATGCTGGCCACGAAACATCTTTTTGACGAATAGTCCTCTGCATACATCTCTGCAAACAGAAGTTTCACAGGATGTTCTTGTCCCTGATAACCACAGTGATATATACACCTTTTTTGGCCAACGGTCTCCAACAGCAGCTGGAAACACAAAGTGTTTAACTTCTTCCTACAATGCACTACACATTGTTATTTCAACGCACGAAGCCTCCTGCCTAAACTTGATGAACTCAAATGCATAGCTGCTGCAGAATCACTTGTATTGTAGAAACATGGTTGTCTGGTCATGTCTAGTCTGTAATGAAAAGCACTAAAGTGAACCCTCGTCGAACTGCGCATGCGCGAAACTGCAAAATTGATGGGCTGGGCCGGCCGGCTATTTGTGTATGCGTTTACTCCGCTAGTAGCCCGCGGAGAGTCAGACACGGGCTAGCTACAGTAGTAGATAGCATGCGGGAGTCGATACATGCCATTCGTTGTGACTTCCTGAGCCCCCAAGGTACACAGAGCGAGCGGATCAGATCAGGGTCGCGGTAAGCCAGTGCGATTTGGCTTTTTCGCTTGTTTTCACGGCATATCTCTCGAACGAAGTCGTTTCAGGAAAATCGCCTAATAATTTTCAGGCTCCCCTAGTTCTGAATCCGCTGGTATCGCTAATGGGCCGCCTCGTAGCCTGTAGTGCCAGAATAAGCGTCGTCGTGTGGAAATACAGTCAGGGGCCTCTACTAGTCAAGAAAAAGCTGATGTTCTTTCAAGAAATGTTTTAACAATTCCATTCCTTCACTAAGCTTCTCTGACCTTGATGTGTTTGTTGCGGGCTCTAATTGCTGTCCTGATGAATTTTTAATTAGGTAGCTAGAGGATCTTTTGGTGACTCTGGACACAAACAAGTCATCTGGTCCTGATGGTATATCGGCAAAAATGCTAAAAGCTGCCGCCCTGCACAGTATAGTACCATCTGTATCAAGGCTATTTAATCAATCCATCATGACTGGTTGTTTCCCAGCTCTTTGGAAGGTCTCCAACATTGTTCCTATCCCTATAGCTAAAGGGCGATAGCGCGTCTCCCAGTAATTATAGACCAATTTCTTTGCTTCCGATTTTATGAGGCTTTCTCGCAGGACGATCAACTACCACTGCATTACTGTCTGTGATTGATGACTGGCACAAGCACATTGAAGCTGGCAGGGAATATGCGCTGTATATTATTTTTCGACCTCCAGAAAGCATTCGACACTGTTCCCCATCGTAATCTTCTTCTTGTCTTAAAACAGATGGGACTTCACCCTACGCTACTCAAATGGTTGTGCAGTTACTTGACTTCCCGGGTTCAAAGGGTTGTGGTAAATGGAGCAACATCTTCTGAAGTCCATGCTATCTCAGGTGTTCCTCAAGGTTCAGTACTTGGTCCCCTCCTTTTTCTCAATAATGTCACTAGCCTTTCGTTCTCTCCCGGAACTCTTTATGCTGACAACGTAGTACTCTATAAGCCAATTGGAAACTTTGAAGACTATCATTCAATACAGATGGATCTGCAGGCTTTTTCTCAATGGTCTGTGATACCTATCTCACCTTCAACCCAAAAAAGAGTAAATTCATGCTAGTTTCGAGAAAGCGGTCTAATATGTCATGTCCACCCCCCTTGCGCTTTGTAATCACATTATCTCTGGTGTCTACCAGTTAACTACCTACCTCGGTGTTATGATCACACCTGACCTTACCTGGAGTAAACCTATTCACTCTTTGTGCACGAAAGCAAGAAAATCAGTGTTAGGATTACTCTACAGAACTTTTTCATCTTCTACCAGCCTCCTAAAACTGTATGCTACAGTTATCCGCCCACCTTTGGAGTATGCGTGTCAGGTGTGTTGAAAAATTTGAAGGAGTTCAAAAGTTTGCACTCTGAAGAAATGGGAGGTGGACTATTCTTCACTACTACTTATCAGTAACCTTTGCTATTGTGTATGTATCTCTCAAAAAGTACTTGGTGATATATACAGCTGTCTGAGTCTCTCTCACGATCTTGCTATCTTTTTCTGAACGCCATACCAGGGATCGAAGGTCAACTGCTACGCGGGGGCGTGGTTTTTGCGTACGAATGGAACCCCCCCTGCGTACGTACGGGCCTGCTGTGGATTTGCAATAAGCAGCCCCTCGTTCCCAGACCCCGCCCTCTCAAGGAGACTGGTGATATGGTTGTGCTGACTCGACAGTCTTACTTCTGACACAACAGATGGCCACATTAAAGTGTTATGTAATAGATCGTAACGCAGCTCCGTGGATTCCGCGTGTTCACGAACGATAACGGGCTTTTCTGCGCATGCACTCGGCAACGATGAGTCAGCACAACCAATAGTCACACTTGAGGGCGGGGTCTGGGCACGAGACTACTACTACCCCCCGGCCCCTAGCTAGCCCTAGGCCCTCTCTTTCGCGTTTTAATTCGACGTTCGTTATTTTGCGCGCGTGAGCAATATAGGGGGCGTGGCCTATGGCGCGTGACATGTGCGTGGGGGCGCGGTCACTTGTGCGGCTTCCGGAAGTCATCATGCGCGCTAGTTGGGTCCGTTCTCTACACTTGATCCGCCTGACGTACCTTGGATTGGTAGTAGACGGGAGTGGAAAGTCAAGGCCAGATGCTAAACGCTTCGCTGGAAGAAAATAGTCGCAAGCTTAGGCACTCCCATTCATAAGCTGCTAGCAAAAAAACGAGTTGCGATCGGTGCCTCCTTCACTCTGTCAAGAGAAAAACTTCAGCCACGGCCTAGATTGCCGAAAATTCCTTGAAGACTGAGAAAGCTCATGCATTCGGGAGTGCTGATTCAGCAAAAATTGCTCACAAGTGATCGTAGCTAGCTAGCTAGAGCTCCCCCCCCCCCCACCCCTGGCCCCCGCCCCCGCGCAGCCCGCTATAATATATCTAGGGAAGGGCTCACCGCTACCGGGCATGAAACTCAAACCGGTTATAGCCCGGTCCGGTAGCCGGTTGTTTCGTCCATTAACCATGATTCTTCTATGTGTGGCAAAAAGCACAAAGCTCAGGACAAGAGCGTATTTCCACAGTTAGTAGTGCCGTATAGCTAACGGAAGAGAGAAGTAAACTGCACCATGATGTGCT
>CASHTH010002356.1:0-31149 GCA_030341885.1 Geodia barretti | reverse complement strand
TGTTCTATCTTGCTGCACCTATCCCAATCTCGCCCAAATTTCGCTGTCCTTCCCTTAATAAAGGTGTCAACGATTTCGCATTTGTTGTAGGAACAAGAGTAGAAAAAGAGACAAACCAACTATCCTTAATACTTTGACTAATGTTGGAGTATGGAATGGTGACATCTTCTATCTCGCTGCACCTATCCCAATCTCGCCCAAATTTCGCTGTCCTTCCCTTAATAAAGGTGTCAACGATTTCGCATTTGTTGTAGGAACAAGAGTAGAAAAAGAGACAAACCAACTATCCTTAATACTTTGACTAGTGTTGGAGTATGGAATGGTAACATGTTCTATCTTGCTGCACCTATCCCAATCTCGCCCATACTGTGCAGCCATTGTATTATTTTGTGGGTGGAATTTGTGTAACTGCAAAAGTCTTACTTTCCATAAGTTACACTAAGAGAAACTTTGCACAACTAGCAGTTAAAATTCTTATAAACTGTTCTCAGGAGATGTATGAACTCTGGTATATATATGTAACTGGTGGTGTGTATGTCTGGCAGGGACGGAGGAGTAAGAGAGGAATGGCGAGACGAAGGGGCTGCCTCGCTGAACTATCTCCAGTTGTCACTGCCCACTGACTGTGTACATTTCATCAGCGATGCCGCCTCACTCAGGAGATGTGGAAACAGGCTGACTCAGGTATATGTAGCTGTTGGTGTGTATGTCTGTCTGTGTGTTCGTAACCATGGTGACCTAGGTATATATATAGCTGAAGAACGGCATGAACTACTTTTTCTTCCGACAGAAACCCGCATATTTTTGTTTTTCTGCAACAGAGGGGAGCTTTAATTGGAGTCGATGCGGAGTGGAGGCTTCCAATATGCAATGGCTGGGAAGAGAGGTAAACGTATGTTCATGCCACAGTTTTTGAGGAGCTAAGTTGTCAAGATTCAGTTACCTTCATTACCCATCATTTTACACTGAAAGTTTGGCAAAAGTACACACAGACCCTATAGAGCATTATGCCTTTAAAACATGGCTCTAATACTGCATAATTAACTCACTTGGTGGAGGTTAATCCAGGCATTTATTAAGTGTCGTCACTCCGTGATTCAGGATGGCGGTGCTCCAGCTGGCAGTGAATGACTCAGTCTACCTGCTGGACATGTTGGCTCTGCCTCACTGCGTCCCTCATTCTGAACTCAGGGAATTCATGTTCGACGTCTTCTCCAACCCCTCCACTCTCAAACTTGGTACATAACAATATTCTAGTGGGTTCATTGAACAACCATTCTGGGCTAGCACTATTATTTTGTAAGCCACCAAACATTTATCTTTTGGTGCCCTTTTCGAAAAATGTGCAATATTTGTGCCTTGATAATCACCCTAGTCTCTCTCTCTCTCTCTCTCTCTCTCTCTCACTCTCTCTCTCTCTCTTGTGTGTCTGTGTGTGTGATGGTTCAATGTGTCTCAGGCTACAGTGTTGGAGGAGACCTGGAGCTCCTCGCACGGTCTTGGCCGTTTGTTGCGGAAGTTCTGAGCTCTGCTGCTAGGATTGTGGACATCAAGACACTTGCCTCCATGGTTAGCTAGTAATAGCCACCGCCATCCATACGTTCTTCAAACATTCGCGGTGCTTACAATTTAACCATGTCCAAAACGTTTTGATAAGACACTAGGGCCTTAAGTTTTTTAATGGTTGGAAAGCTTCATGACATAATTATGTTTCACTCACTACTCTCTAGGTTGACAGTTTGTCGAGCGCTGTTCAGGCCCCGCCCCCTGAGTTCCCTCCCCACCCCCTCCTCTCTCGCAACCCCCCCGGGATGAACAGACCCCTCGAAACCTCCAGACCCCCTCACCTACACACCCCTCCCACCGACACCAGAAAAAAGCCACCACCGGCAAAATTGGACCCCCGGGGGGAGGAGAGGGAGGAGGACCCCCTAGAGACTGACCAGCACAAAGGACTGAGTCAGTTGGTCCACAGGGAACTGGGGAGGCCCCTGGATAAATCGCAGCAGATATCTGACTGGGAGAAGAGGCCTCTTTCTATAGAGCAACTGAGATATGCAGGTTGGAGGGGGAGGGCTGAACCTCAGTGTGTTGTGGGGCATGTTCAGATGTGGAATTTGAAGGAAATGTTGCCGTTTTTAACGGCTAAATTTAGTATGTATGTGCATTCTGGGCCCTATCGATCATAATTCACATCCCTTATTATACTGCCACATTCCCTTAAGATGATAATTATCATACTAAGAACTGCCGAGTGATGTTCGTGCATGAATTGTCATGGTGCAGTCAGTCAGTTACACAATAGACTGAATGCCGGGATATTGTTCCCGAGACAGTGGCACATGATGTGTGTGTTGTCTGTTCCCTACAAGCTCTGGATGCCTTGTGTCTACTGCAGCTCTATCCCATCCTGACTGCCCGCGGTCTCTCCATTGACTCCCACTTTAACACTGAGCCATGCATCTCACCTCACTCTTACCACTCTCTTACTAACAGGTATATAATATACCAATTCAGACAACCACTCCAACTAACAAGTATTTTATTTACTCTTCGTACTTTGTCTGCAGGAAAGGAAAGAAGGAGTAAATCAACAAATCACAAAACTTGTAATTAATGATATGTAATAGCTGTCTTAACGAGATGGACATCACTTGTACGTAATCATGTAATTATAATATGGGTGACATAGCTTTTCCACCATTCACTTGATTTTCATTATCAGTTGACATCATCAGTCTTATTATCAGTATGATCAAAGCATTATTGCTATATATGGTCCTGATTCTCTTTTATTATATCGACATTATTTCCGCCTTGTGTGATCAGCGGGTTCTTTTCATGGATATCATGCTCAAAATTCGAGCAAAAAATAAAATTTTTGTCAACATCAAGTAAATTCTGACGTGACAATTATTACTATAGCCATCTGTCTGAGATTTACAATAATACAATAATACAATGACGTCAGTGATGATGATGATGATATGTACAGGTGTAGAGACTATGACTGATCAAACTTCCCACTGTCAAGTAGGGAGATCATTCTGTACAAGTCTGCACTGTGCGCCCCTGGTGACGGGTGCACCAGGTGACCGTTGGGAACTCCTCCTTCACCACCACTCCGGCTGTGGTGTCTCGTTTCCCTCCCCCCTCCTCCCCTCCTCCTCCTCTTCACTTTCAGTCTCCTGCTCTTTCGGCAAACTCAAAAGATCTTGAAGTCCAGCGCGAAGTGTCCCGTTTGCTTCCACAAGACTCGCTATCTTTGCATCCTGAATCGCAATCTTTCTCTCTTGAGCACCGATTATCTCGTCTTGGCCAGCAACTGTGTCCGCATGTTCTCGAAATCTCTCGTCAGTTGAACCAGCGCAACTTCAGTCTGAGTATTCAGACCTTTGAAGAGTTTCCCACGGGTCTCTTGGAACTCCTGCTCCATTCTCTTGACTCTGTTTTCGTATCTAGCCAGCTCGGCATGGAGTCTCCCCATCTCTCTCTCTGCCGTGTCCTGCTGCACTCTGCTGTGCAGTTTGAGTCTCTCTGACTGTTCCACTAGCTTCGAGTTCTCCTGGCGCAACTGCATGATCTCCTGACGTAGCTGCATGTACAATAGACAGGATAGACAGACGTCCCCCTCCCCACGGTGTAAATCGCTCTCTAAGGGCACCCTATAAATGAGGGCACCTCTCTACTAAATACACCTTTTCTAAGCCTTGATACGAGGGCAAAAGGCTGCCCTGTTTCTCTTCCCATTTGCCAAGAACAGTTGGTTCTAGCATGGACACCCCACTAATACTATTCACGGGTGTCCAGCCTTCAAGTACATAATTATACAGGCTGACCACAACGTCAGTAAACCCTGCTCTCCAGGCAGTACAACAGGGTTGTGTTCCTAACTGTGTGTGTGTGTCTGTCCTCACCTCTGCTACCTCCACTGTGTCGTCCATGGTGAAGGCCTCCGTTGTCTTCCTACCACTGGAGTGAACCTCGGGCCCAACCTTGTGTATGCCTAGTCTCTGTAGAATTGAGGAAATTTCAAACGTTCAACCAACTGCGTGCTAACTTGTCAGTTTATGCAGGGTTAAAATAAATTTTCTAGGGGTCTGACCCCCAACAGGGGGTGTTGCAAAAAATGTCGAAGTACACAAACTCTTTCTAGAGTCAGAGAGAGTATCTTTGCAGCTGCTTGTGAGTACAGTGGAGTCTCGTTATAATGAATTGCTGGGGATCTAAAGAATTTGTTCACAGTGAGGGGAATTTGATGTGGCGAAAATGTACAGTGTTCTATAGGGCTAGGCTCCGAGGGTGTGTTTGTAGTATCCAGAATTTAGTACTGAGTGTGTTCTTTATAATGAGACTCCACTGTATACGAGAATTCAAAAGTGGGCACTCTTATAATTGTGTTTCCAACAAAACACCCTGGTGTGACTATATAGATTAGCCCTCACCTGAAGGGCAGAGTCAGAGAGTCGTCTGGATTCCAGGGAATTGCCTCCTCCTCCGCTGGGACCGCTGCTGCGTGAGGAGACGGGAAGGGTGCGTGTCTTCTCACGGCGGACGGCTTTGTTGGTGTGAGTGGCGAGACTGGACATGGAGCCTCCTCCCGACAGGTTTGGGGACGACAGTGGACTCTGCAGTGGAGACAGTGGGATACTGTTAGGGAATGTGACAGGAGTATACATAGGGCTATATTATGTCCTCTGAACAGTGGGCACTATGGGGGCCAATGATTATGTCCTGTGTAGAGAGGTTGTCCTTATCTCGGAAGTCAAATAATACACTAAAGTATTAGCATGGGTTGAAACAAGTGTCCTTTGTAGAGAGGTTGTCCCTATCTCGGAGGTCAAGTAATACACTAAAGTATTAGCATGGGTTGAAACAAGTGTCCTTTGTAGAGAGGTTGTCCCTATCTCGGAGGTCAAATAATACACTAAAGTATTAGCATGGGTTGAAACAAGTGTCCTTTTCAGAGAGGTCGTCCCTATCTCAGAGGGTCACTTATCGGAGGTTCCACTGTAAACAAACTCACCGCCACCATAGAGCATGACATACTAACAGTAGGCACACGCTATATAGTAGCAGGCACGCTGGCGGCACACCAGTCACATATTACTTCATGAACGGCTCTTGAACTGATAAATTCTCTCCCCCAGAGCAATAGCCATGCAATGTGGTGTGTATGTGACCTGTTCATCAGCTAGTCCCAGTGCTTGGAGTCCTTTCAACATGGAGTCAGTCGGCCCCGCCGATGGAGGACTCAGCTCCCTAGTGGGGGACGTCGACTGCGACTGGACCGGAGTAACGTACTCCGGCGAGATGTCGGAGTACCCCGAGCGCTCGGAGGGTGGGAAGACGGTGTTGAGTTTGCTGATGGTCGTCTTCATCACGCGGAGGGCCTCGAAGGTGGAGGTGAACGGATCGCTGTCATCTTCCTCGCCAGCCTGACTGATTTCATGGAGCAGCCTCGTGAGGGTCTCGATACGAACAGATCCACCCTGCAAACAAGAGACTGGGAATAACATACTCCCTAGGGGATAAGTTTTTTCCCATACTGGGCATACTGTCACTGATAGAATTATTTTCACAATGAGGGGAATGTATGTTCTTCACAATAAAGGTAAATTAGTATGTGGCACGACCAGCCTTGCACGTGGCAACTCTCGTCTCTCTCAGTGACTCTGGCTGAGTCTCTCAAATCTGATTAGTTTCCACGCGCATCCACTTTTTATACGAATGACAAGGTAGGATTACGTAATGAGTAATGAGTAGCCCATCTATTACCAGTCTACATAATTATAGTGTGTACGGGTGCTACAAGTACAGTAAAGGATCAAAGTTGTAGACAGAAAATCTCTTATGAATTACTCGCATGCAGAAGCACTCGCATGCAGCAACGTACATACGTACTGACACAAACAAAACAATGAACGAGCTTTTGGGACATTGAGTGAAAACACAAGACTATAGTTATTGCAACTTCTCCGGTTAACTTTCTGGTTTTGCACAAAACAACTGAAAAACCGGCAACAGTGGACTATCTAGAGACTCAATAGCGGATGGTCTCAATAGCGGAACTGATCAAAGAAAAAGCAACTGCAGAGGGTAGCATGAATTCAGTGTGGAGAAAAGAGTGTTGTGGGTTCAGAACAGCTCTTTTTAGGGGCGGAGTTGAATAGGTGCGCTGTGGCAATCTCACTCACACCAACAGACAGACACTCACCGGAGGCAGTTGAACGGAGCTCAGTAGGTTGGAGAGGGAGATGTGCATAACGGAGGCTTCTCTCCCGAGGTCGATCCTCTGCGGACCCCACGGAACAATGTGGTTCCCCACCAGAGGGGACTTGTGTGAGGGGGGAAGGGGGGTCGAATTAATGCTACATGCTCACTGAGCATGTAAAATTACACAGCTGTATATAATTATGCATACACTTTCAGATGACTCACTGAGATGGTGTCAATGAATTGCTTCATGTTCTTTATCTCTTTGCCCAGGAATTCATTCATGAAGCACATGTACTCTTCCTTGACTCCGAACCGCGCAAAGTTTGCCAAAGTTTTGGATGACTTTTGCAACCAGCGTCAGTTTACGAGCCATCTTTTCGTCGGGATATTCTGGAGGAGAGATAGCAGGGAGAGAAGGGAATAGAGGGAAGAGGGGGAAGGAGGAGCAGAGGGAGAGAGAGGGGGAGAGAGAGGGGGGAGGGAAGAGGGGGGAGAAGGAGGAGGAGAGAGGGATGGGTAACAGAACATACACCAAGAATCTTAATGAAAGGGCTCCCTACCTTGACATAGGGAGAAAAGACTGGGAGACAAAATGGCCGGACAGAAGAAGCGGAGAAAGATGGAGCCACTGATGAGTTTGAAACAGGCCTCTTCCTTCTCAGGTCCAAACCTCTGGCGAATGCTGTTCAGAGTCACCTGCAAGTCCCTGCAATGAAGAGATATAAATGTAAAGAATGTGGAAGGAGAGTGAATAGGTTGGAACCCCTCTAATCAGGACACTAATTGGACAGAAGAAAGTGTCCTTATAAAGTGAGGTGTCTTTGTGTGGTAAACTGAACTAGGCAAATAGTTGTGGAAGTCATTAACTTGTTTTCGATCCCAGCACGTCCGAGGTCCCACTAAACACTCGATGGAGGGGGACTTCCAGCAATTCTATATACCATGTTCTCTATTAACAAACAGGCTGGCGGACTTTTTTCATACTAGTGGTCCTCTATTATCTATTAAAAACAGGTATTTTAATCAGTAGAGGAACTTGCTGCAATTATAATGCCCCTAGAATTTCCCCTATTAACAAATTACTTATGCTCACGAGGGGAATTTGTTGTACGACTTGAGGATGTCGGCCCAGGCCCTAGCGACGAGGGTGGTGAGGTTGGCCTGGTTCTGGGCGAGCGAGGCGGGGTTTGGGAGCTTCGTGGGGTCAACCTCACACTCCTCCTCCCAGTACCTGTCCATCAGCGTGTGGACGAAGGGGGCCAGGGTATCTCTCAGGTACTGTGGGAGAGACATACGCAGGGCCAATTTAAGACCCTCTAGCACAAAGTCTATTTGCTTTCACCCGAGCCCAAACTCATACACTACGTTCTTTACTTGTGGTACAGACTTTTGACTTGACGTTTATTGATCATCAGAACGAGAGGTTTTGAGGATCCCACTGGTGTTTGCCGTTTCAAACAAGTTACGACACTTTATTTTAAGAAACTGACCGTCACTCCAACCATCTTCATGTACGTATCGACCGCCTTCGTGGCAAATGTATTCCCTCTGAAAATCAGGTTCTCGTTCTCTGTGGGATATAAATAGTAACACACGATGTCATCGAGGACGTTGTTACCCCTTATAGCACGCCCACCTACTGCCTGTACTTCTGACATGATGATGTCGCAGATGAATTCTCTAGTTTTTCCCTCCCGCTGTAGGATTCTGACTAGAGTGGTAGCTATGTCATCCTGAGGAGGAGGAGGAGGAGGAGGATGAGGAGCAGTTGGGAGGGGCATAAGAAGAAAGGGAGATGAAAGGAGAAGCAGAACAGAACAAGAGAATGAAGATATTCTGCTACTAAGTGAAGAAGTAGGAAATAAACCATCAGAGAAGTGGTGGAAGAGGTAGTTAGCAACAGAGTCAGGAAATGACAGAGAGGAAGTGCAGTAATGAGCAGGTGACAGGAAATGGTGAATGACCAACGATACCCATCTTCCTTGCAGGAAATGCAAACACGCACTTACTTTGGCCTTTGCAGGGATGACTGGCTCCAAGACCTCACACATAGTGCCATAGTCTGTCCTCAAGTACTGTATGTGTAAAGACCGAGACACTATATACGCATACGTACTCTATATATCATATAAATAAAATCGTATAAGTAGCATAGAGAGAGCCCACGTGGGGCCAGTCTAGCACACTAGCCAAGTCTAATGGCAGCTGTATCGTATCTATTGAATGTGCTGAGACTCAGTAAGAAAGAGAACAAGACCCTAGCTGGTAGAAGCCAGGGGCGACGCAAGCACTACTGGCGAGGTACCGTGGTTAATTGTAGGACCACCAATCTGCAATGTTTTCTTACTAATAACTGAATTTTTCCGTCAACAGTAAAAAGTTTCCTATAATGTGCCGTGCGTATAGTACCTGCAGGAGTTCATCGTAGACTTTGAGCGGCATAATGGACACAGTCTTGTACTGAAGTTTGATTCGAACGGACGGATTGTCACTGGGTCGCCCGCTAGAGGACCCTGCTTTTGATCCACCAGCCGAATAATCAGTTATCGGATACCTACGTAACAAACAAAGACTTGTTGACGTGCGAATTTAAAACTTCGTAGAACCTTACGGCTACCTATGGTGTGTGGATGAGACGATGCGAATTTTTGAAAAAGAGGAATAACGGGATGGTATAGAGAGAATGGGAGACAAGACAGTTATGTTTTCCCAATGCATGGAAACATCAACATTATGGTGTGTGTGTTTCAGTTCAGCAAACAAATGGTAACACACCATTTCTCGTGGATCTGTCCTTTTTGCAAGACAATAGCAGGAATTTCAATCTTTCCTGTGGAGAAGAAGGGAGGGAGGGGAGGGAGGGAAGAGGGGAGAGGGGAGAAGAGGAGGACAGAAGGAGGAGAGTAAGGGAGAAAGAGGGTGAGAGAGATGGGGAGAGGTAAGACAGGTATGTATGCATAAATCAAGAAGACGAGAAGGGCAGTCTCGCACCAATATCGGTATCACTTCTCTCTTTCTTCTTCTTGTTGTAGTTTTCCCGGCAAACCCTCACTGTGACTGAACCAAGCAGAGGGAGATCTCTGTGTGTGTGTTGTGTGTGTGTGTGTGTGTGTGTGTGTGTGTGCGGGGACAATGTTTAAACCAACACACATCTACCAGGCTCACAAAGTAAGTTCATATTCTTCCTAACAGTGACATATATATACCGCATGATACTATTTCCTTAGCATTGCTAACATGCTAATTGATACCCGATTGATAGCGACCATATTGTAGCGAGGCTTAACATTATTCACCATGCATACTACCCCTATAAAGTTGCAATGTAATGACACTCCCCACATTGAATACCACACATACCACTGCAGGGCTATATATGCACCACACACCTCCAGACACTGCCGGTAACATGGGCTATGATACCTGACCACATGAAACACCCAAAGGAACACACATCAATAGACAGTGGAAGATGGAAGACAACTGCAGGGTATATATACACCTCAGCCACATGAAACATTTAGCCACATGCTAGTGGTGACCCTTAGTCCAACCACACTGAAATGTCAATAAACCAAAGTCCACTGACCAACTAAATAGGAGAGAGTCAAACTGTATAATTATAGTGAGGCTAAATTAACATCGCAAGTAAAAACAGCCAACAGGTATAAGCTGAACTGCAAACTCACTCAAACAAATTGTTATTTCTAACCTTTTGGATCACCAGCTACATACATACGTACACACACTGTTAACCTGAACTGCCCCAGTCATTCCTAAAATGAAGAACTAACATCTCCATATATATACTACATACGTACATAGTATTGCCTGAAGTACACACACTGTTAACCTGAACTGCCCCAGTCATTCCTAAAACGAAGAACTAACATCTCCATATATATACATACATAGTATTGCCTGAAGTACACACACACACTGCCTCATACATAGTATTGCCTGAAGTACACACACACACTGCCTCATACATAGTATTGCCTGAAGTACACACACACACTGCCTCATACGACTCACTGAAACTGAAGTACACACACACACTGCCTCATACATAGTATTGCCTGAAGTACACACACACACTGCCTCATACTAGTATTGCCTGAAGTACACACACACACTGCCTCATACATAGTATTGCCTGAAGTCAACACACTGCCTCATAATATGCTGAAGTACACACACACACACTGCCTCATACATAGTATTGCCTGAAGTACACACACACACTGCCTCATACGACTCACTGAAACTGAAGTACACACACACACTGCCTCATACGACTCACTGAAACTGAAATGGTTCTCCCCAGAAGAGGCTGTCGTTCATGAGTTTGCAGCAGGTCCGCGAGTAGAGGACTCCGTTGAGGGACAGTTCGCAGTAGTAGCGTTTCTTGGGAGGGAGGGCCCGGGCCTCGAGGATCCACACCGCAAGATAAGAGTCCACTCGACGGACGTGGTTCCTGTTTGGACTGTGGCACTCCGTGAGACTGCCGAGGAGGAGGAGGAGGAGGAGAAAATTACGGAGTTGGAACAAAAACATTCTCACTGAAAAACGCTGCACCAAATGTGCCCGGACGGCCTCAATTTGTGAAATAAAGACAAAAAAGTAGAGTGGCGAGTGCTCCAGATGACAACAGTACATGGACGATTGTGAAATTTGAGTCCACAATAGTGCCACGTGATGATAGGCAGCACACACCCTGTGCCATACACTGCCCCACCTTTTATACAATCCCGACAGTCCTCCTACACTATCTACCCACACAACATGTACGTACACAGGGGAACATCAAGATCAGAGAAATTTTTTGGTGGGATATGCAAGTGGGATAAGTGATCTGACATAAGCAGGTCCAATTCATGCACTTCCTATAACCGTTCCCAAACTTTGTAAGAAACATATTCCGGCGAGGATTGAAACCAGTTGAGACAACTGCTTTTGACACTTTTCAAGATTCCTTCTTTTTTAATAGAGTTTCCAAGTTAACCATCTTCTCTTTCTCTCTCTCTCTCTCTCCCGTGTCCCCAGACTCACCCGGTCACCCATCTGTCCAGTTCTTCCCGAGACCCGCATGAGGCGTACAGGACTTCGCTCTCAGTGAGGATACGAAAGCAGCTGTGACGCGGAGAAATGCTCTGGTGGACGGGACCGATATTCAACAGCCCCTTTGTGGCCAAGTCCAGCTATAACGGGGAGAGAAAAACGACGTGCACAAGAGTACAGTGGAACACTTTTGATCAGCAAACCAATACTAAGAAATAAAGTGTCTATATTTCCTTTAATCCTGACACCAATCGGACAAAAGAAAGTGTCCATGAGTGAGGTATCCTGGTTAATCGCAGGGGGTTAAATTATAACTCTTCTTGGGGAAGAAAGGTGTCCTTATTAGAGAGAGAGGTGTCCTCATTTCTGAGGTGTCCTTAGAGAGGGGTTCCACTGTAATAGCCTAGTAGATCCGATTTCAGTTTACATGACACACCTAAAGGCCACATGCAATGCTCAAAGACGACATAAAGTATTGTAAACATGACATCACGTCCCCTACAATCGAGGCGTCTGAGATCATAGTATATACTTTATGGAGCATTCTCTGATGTTTCAGCTAATGTGTGTATATATGTATGTACTCACGTGTGTGCCGTGTTGTCCTAGGAAGTGGCCCATCCCACCTACATCCGTCCTTCCTCCCAGTATTAGGTTCTCCATTGACGAACCCAGCTTCATGCCGGCTGGATTTGACCTTTGGTTGATAGTTAGAAAGAGATGATGGGGGGGGGGGGGAGGAGAGGGAGAAGAAAGAAAGGTTTGGAGAAATGAGAGAGGAAGGACCGCAAGGAAATGTAGTTAGAGTCCAGTGAGGAAGAAGGAGGATGAGAGAAATAAGGCGGTTGGGAGAGACAGACCAAGCAGAGAAAAAGAAAGGAAGGAATGAACACAAAGCCTCCAACATGCAAACAGTTCCAAAGACCTCCACTCACTGCGAGTTTATCATGTGATCGTTTTTCCCAAAGCTCTTTGATCTGGACACACGGACGGAGCCACCAGCAGACCGATCTTCGCCTCTCACAGCCAGGGAACCTTTCTTGACACTTTTATGCAGCGACGACCTGACCTTGTCTCGGAGACTCTGGAACAGACAGAATAATGAGAAGCAGTAAAACGACGATTTGTGAAGGAGAGACAGAGAGAGGACAGGGGGAGGGAGATTGGGGAGGGAGGATATAAGGAGGGAGGGAGGGAGAGGGGGAAAGATTTACTCTGCTTTGTCTGGTGCCCCTCTGAAAATTGCTGCTGTTACCACTCGATGCTGCAATGTAGTTAGGGTCCAGAAGACTTAGCGTTGTCTTTGTAGAGAGACACTGGCCGTCCTGTGCATCATCTGAGACAGAGAGGCGAGTGAGAGAGAGTTTAGTGAGATGGAAGTAATACGATTGTAAAGACTCCATGCTAGTGGTGATTACACACTAGAATGAAGACCAACGACCTTTCGACCACAAGATATCATCTAGGGACATGCAACACAGTGCTTTGAGATGAGGAATCGGCTTTCTGCTAAACGCTCATTCCCACAGGTGGTGCTGCACACAGAAACCTCATCGCAGCCCAAACACATACACCTGCAGACACTCCGTGCCCAATTCATATGCAGCTGCCTCGAGGATTGTAACTTCCGGCAAAGGTGTATATACATACAGTTGGTAGAGCAGTCGCCTAGACTGCAGAGTGCCGTGGGTTCGAATCCCACCCAGGGCAGCTCTTCATTTTTCCAAGCTGTCTTGGGTGTAGTTGACTTGTCTGTTGTGCCTTTGCCTTTCTATACCTCGTAGTTTAGTATACATAGAGGTGTAGGGGTGGGATACATTTACTACCGATGCAGAAGCACCGGGTGACCACAAAAATGTGGACACTAGCAAAGGATGATTGAATCCAGATCTACAGCAGTAGCTGGTAGAGTGCACGAGCTACAGAATATCGCAGAGTTCCATGACAGTGCCAAGACGTACCAGACACAGGAGGGTGGAGGTAATTGGACCAACGCCAACACACAATCGGAACTATATATTATACTGTAGGGAGCTAACACTTTGTGCAAGAACAATGGAAGGCATATAGGTTTGTGTGTGTGTGTGTGTGTGTGGACATACTTGGTTTTCTGTGCTGGACATACCTAGCTTTCTATGTGCGACCTATGTTGTGTGTGTGTGTGTGTGGACATACTTGGTTTTCTGTGCTGGACATACCTAGCTTTCTATGTGCGACCTATGTTGTGTGTGTGTGGACATACTTGGTTTTCTGTGCTGGACATACCTAGCTTTCTATGTGCGACCTATGTTGTGTGTGTGTGTGGACATACTTGGTTTCTGTGCTGGACATACCTAGCTTTCTATGTGCGACCTATGTTGTGTGTGTGTGTGGACATACTTGGTGTTCTGTGCTGGACATACCTAGCTTTCTATGTGCGACCTATGTTGTGTGTGTGTGTGTTTATTGATTACCTCCTCCACTGAGTGTAAACTTTACTGGAGAACGCCGACCTGTCAGAGGAACACTCTGTGTAGGAGACAAAAGGGGAGGAAGTGGGGGAGAGAGAGAGGAGGGAGGGGGAAAGGAGGGAGAATGAGAGAGGAGAGTGAGGTGTGGAAAACAGCATTCCCCTAATTCCCAAACTTTCAGAACCCAAAGCATAATATTATAGTTTCACAGACAAAAGAAGGAAAACGCAGATGACACACATACTTGAGATCACTAACAATTACTGAGATTATATCACGTTTTAAAAGTGGCTACATTGCAGTGGTAATGCTGCACCGAGTCAGTTGTACTTCGCCAGCTACACAGACAGACAGTAGACCAACATACCACCTACACACTGTAATATCACCATTATTATACTGTGTACATATGGGAGGTGTTGTAATGTATTGTATATGCTGTAGGTAGGGCTAGAGGCATCATTCATGTCCAGCAACACAGCAACTGTACAGTAGACAATACTGAGGTTGCACTGGCAGCAGACGTATGGGGTACTATAGGTGGAGGGGGGTGGACAATTCCTATTGGGCGACATCTGGACCACCCAATCTAGCCAACTGCCCACACAAACTCCTACCGATCCCTCCAATACAGACACCAATGGAACAGAAGAAGTGTCCTTATCAGTGAGGTTTCGTTATGACAGGGGTTAAAAAGAAAATTCTCTTGCGGTAAGAAGGTGTCCTCATTTCAGTGGTGTCCTTAGAGAGTAGTTCCACCAAACACTGTAATATCATATATAGGAGGTTCTCCCATTCCCAATATATAGTTTACATCATTGAAAAGAAAGCGATAGAGTGTTTTGACATTATGTGTAGATAACGCTCGTTCTTCACCCAAAAATAACGACATTATGATTGATACACTTACGCATGTACACAGCTTGCGTATGAACACACGTCGTGACGCGCTGTAAAATTATATTGTACATTACCTCTGTGTCGTTGTAAAAATAGAGTGTTCGTTCGTCCTTTTCGAGAACGCAGTACCGTCTGTGCCACTCCAATTGGTCGACACAATCTGCACACAAAGGTAAACCATGCATTACATAAGCTTACATAAGCACAGGGAGGAAGCATTATTATGGTGTAGTGAGTAGGGATGTGGTCAGGCGCTGTCATTGTTCTCAAATCTGAAGCGCACTCCTTTACGCCACAACCTCTCAACACACACTCAACATGCATGAGTCTCTACTAAATTAAACGCGGATGAATGCACAGCTTTGGCAGGCGTAGTGGCGACAGTTAATTGAGCCATTAGCACACCTAGTGGTTGGGGAAATGGGACGGTGGCTACTTGACCAACGGCTGCAGACCGGCCGCTATTTACAGTCATGTCTTCCCCACTTGGCACAGGGTTCAGTGTGAAACAAAGACCACGCGAGTGAGTGGGGTGCTGTGCAGCCTACAGCCAAGCGATGTTCAGACTAACACTACGCTGGGGGCCCCCCGTGTAATTATACAATAACTGTGACTGATAAGGTGCTGCGTATACCTACCTACAGTTAGCTAGCAGCAGGATGCATAGGACAGTCTATGCTACCAAAGCCGGTCTAGCACACACGTAATACATGTATGTAGCTATACGGGCAGGGGCAGGGTCAGCGTACGCACTAAGGGGCATGTACAGAAAAACACGGTATCCTATATCAAACGGTTCTTGGCTGCCAAGCGACTCATGCACCGCTAATCAACAGCTGAAACTCCAACAACACCGCAAGTAGCTAGTACGGGCAAACATTGCTACGTATAGCTAGCTGCAAAGAAAACGACAACTAGTCGCTTCTTACCGCTATCCACGACGTTAGCGACGCTCAGCCACCCCTGCAGTCGCTCCTGCTCCATAGCCAGGTTCATAGAGTAGCGCCCGTACTTTCGAAAGGAGCTCATATTCATGGGCCAGCTAATAGCGGAGGGACGGAGAGGTATGCGTAGGGCAACACGACACGCAGACCACACAGAGACCACAGGCACGGTTCTCGCGGGAATTGATCCTTTGGTGAAACTCAACGATGCACGCAGACACAGCTCCGATCACCACCTGTGCGTCCTGAGAGGAAACGGAACACTGACAACACACAATGACTGGCCGGAGCTACGCTCAAGTGAGCCCGGCTAATTAACGACGCAGCGGTGAGCTTAGCATTTAATAGTTGCGCATGCGCAAACATTACGCGCCTTCGGCAAAGCATTCCACACGGTTGATCCGGACCCACCCTGGATTTACAGCTATCGCGATATGTGTTCTCCTCTATGGACGTTACTTCTTTTGGCCACGTGCCTATGTCCGCAGACTCTGCGAGCATTGAAAGAGAGCTACAGAAGAGGCCACGATGGCTCTACGGTGGACGAAATGCTGGCGAGATTGGGGGAGGGCCCCGCCCTTTTTACCGATGCAGGAGCAACAAGCACTTGTGAAGATTCAACCTGCGAGGTGTACAATGTCTCTTATTTTACATATTTGTCTTTAACAGTGGACCCCTCAAATCTGGGACAGAAGACAATGTTGTAAGGTGTCCATCAGGGGTGCAACCAATAATGTGTCCTTACATAGAGACGTTTCAGGTGTCCTTAGAGAGGGGTTCCACCCACTGTACACCCGTCATTATCTTCTCCCTACTTGACAGGAGAGGGAGGGTGGACTGTGCTGGGGCTACGAGCGGGACTGCACCGAGGACAACAGACTGTTTGTTCCTCGCTGCGACGGATCTCCAAAACCCTGGGCTCAGACCATGGAGGGGAAGATGGAGCTGTTCTGGACCCAGGCAGATTTTGGTTACGTCAAGAAAGTAGTGGACTCCCTGGCCATCCTCTGCTCACCAAAGGGGAAGATTGCAGAAGTGGGTGATCGATTAATTAACCTGGATATACGTAATGCAGTAGAACCTCTAATAATTATTATACTATCGTATTGAGAATGCAATTTGCCCGAAAGATGGAAGCTATGCAAACAATGAATTCTAAACTATTAACAGTCAGTTAATGTAAGTCAATTGGGTGTATCTGCTCTAATAACATGTGTTGATTAGGGAGCATCGCAGCTGATCTGCTCGGCACAGCTACGGTACTGCAGAGCTAGAAATCTCTACATGGACCTCAGACGCTATCGTCAGATGACAGAAAAACAGGGCACCTACAGAAGGTTTGCCTCCCAAATGATTACAATACCTGGTTCACAATATTATGTCACTGGAGTCCACGACACGTAGTGGTTGCACGATTATGTTGCGGATGAGGAAACATGACAGGATATTGTGTCGTATAATGTTCACAAAATTCCTAAGACTTTGCATTACTTTGCATCGCAGACACCCGTGACGTACTGCGATCCATACTTTATTCTCAACCCACTGACTGTTTTACGGGCACATTGTTATTTGGAGATATTTCTCCTGCAGCTTCTTGGAGGATATATTTGAAGAAGGGGAGATTGGTGGTAATTGTGAACTGGATATTAATAGACTCAGAGACAATGCAAGGCACAAGTCACCCTTGCAGTCATGGTATTATATCAGGACCTAGCAGCATTTTGAGTCCACTGACTTTGCCATACATGTATGCATCCATCCATCAAGCAGGCCAAATAATTGCATAAAAATTGTTGACTGAACACCACCAAACTACCAAAACAATTTTAAATGACTCCTCAAAAAATTTATGCTGCAAAATATTCCTCCTCAGGTATGCAGAGCTGGGAGGCTATAGTTCAGTGGATTTCAAGGTCAAAGAGGGAGAGCAATGTGACGAAATAGTGACTCGGCCCACTGTGTTTATCAAGCTGGACGCAGTGGTCAACATGTACCATCATTTCTGCGATTTTTTCAATATCTACGCCTCGCAGCACGTCAACGGCTCTTTCAGTGATGACGTACAGATAGTCATATGGGACACTGTGAGTTGCGCTGCTCTCACCGGTTCATTGCGAATAGAAACTTCTGGGGGGGGGGGGAACTGCATGACTGGGTAACAAATAAAAAAAATAAAACTCTGCAGATTAACAAACTAATGTCCCTGCCCATTATTAATATCATGTATAAAACTTTCTGAGGCACCCATAATATATAAAACCCTTGTAACTATCCTCCCTCTCAAAGTTTCCCACTGTTGTCTGCAGTGAAACCTGCGAAGATGGACTCACCAAGTAGAAGACAGATTCTTCTGTCCCATTAGTGTATTATACTATACCTCTGAATGAGGGACATTCTCAGTGACCCTTGTTAACCCTCGGCGCGCATGCGCAGCGAGGGTTACAGTAGTTGGGTTTGTCTGTGTGTGTGTCTGTTACTCTACATCTCACCTCTCGAATGTCTGTTCGTCCCAGAAACGATACCATCTACCCAACGGGCGACGAAGGTCAGAAATTATGTGGGGTTTTCTCTGAAAATGCTCCGTTGCAGAGCTAGAGCGCTTCCAGCATTGTATGGCCGGCTAATGCCGGTAGTCCCCATTTTCAATATCGCTGGCGGATAATGCGCATGCGCTTATATTTAGCACAGGCTTACCTCGACGGGGTCCGCTTGCTCTGTCTATCTTGAAGGCACAAGAAGTCGCAACGAATGGCGTGTATCGACTCTCGCGTGCTATCTACTACTGTAGCTAGCCCGTGTCAGACTCTCTGCGAGCTACTTCGCCGAGGGTTTGCACTTTAGTGCTTTTCATTCAGTTGAGTAAGGGAGATTCTCACTGATTGTGTGCAGACGTTATCGAAGGAGTTTCGAGATCCCTTCATTGAGACGTGGAGAGCCTTTACGAGACATCCGGTCATGAAACTGGCTCAGTTTCAAGGAAAGAGAGTGAGAATCTCGCACTAATTGAAGGGTTTCACTCCTGCTAGGTCTCTCGTTTGCTCAGGTGTGTTTCAAGGACGTCGTTTTCTCCCTGCTGGCTCGCATGCAACAAGGCCTCTACTATAATACTTATCTGGTCAGCCATACCATACGTCAGATTAATCATAATACTTGTGAGTGTCTATCATAGGATATTTACTGTACTGTAAGTATTGCACTTTTGCAGCACAACATGAGCCGAAGGAAATGCGTGGAAAAAACAGCTCTACGTTTTGAGAAACACAATAATTGGACCTCCATCATAGGATACTGTATAGCAAACTTGTAGAATTTAGCCACACCATTACATCACAAGACAAGATAATAATATACCAAAGCACGTATATAGGAGCTCCCTTAATTTAACACCAAGATTTTTTTGTCCCTGTCATCATTATAGACTCCGGACTGCAGAGGGTCGGGACTGATGCAGGCGTTCACCAAACATCTGGTACCAAGGCTGGGAATACCACAGGACTCCAGGCTCCCGGAGAGAGTGAGGGTGACTCTCCTCTCTCGCTCCACCAAACACCGCAGAATTGTCAACGAGAATGAGGTCTGGCAATAGTTGTGCAAGTATTTCAGCCCTAACACATTTACTTAGGGGCTGGCCTAGGGATACTTCTAGCTTTAGAGTGCTGTAACTTCCGTTGACAAGTTCTTGCTTATGTATTGGTGGTAGTAGTTTTTGAATGTTTGGAGAGATGCATGCAATTGTAACCCCCTTACCTCGCCAGTAGCGATTTTATTTATGGGATATATAGAGTACGCATGCGTATAATTATAGTGTCTCGGTCTTTACACAATATCGTACAACTGAAGATGCGATTAGGTAAATACGTCATCGACATCTTGTATATAGATTGTCTCTCGATTGTAATGTCTCCAGCTGGTGAATGCACTGAAGACAGTTGGCTATTTCGATGTCTCTGTGGTGGACTATAAGTTCAGGTATATACAATCTCTCTCTCTCGAAACAAAGCAGAGTGCTGTTGTGTCCACTTTAACAAAATTATTTTTATTCTCCCACTTTGCAGAGAATTCCCATTCCTGGAGCAAATAAAGGTGTGTAGGAATTGGTATGATATGCATATCAGAGAAACAACACCAACACCAACCACACAATTCACCTTCCGCTTGAGCCAGAATTAAATTGAAACTTGGGCGTATGGTCTTTGTCTGTCAGCCTATAGTGTGTTTTGGACGACGTTGTTTTCTGCAGACGAGTCATAATTCTGACATATTCATGGGGATACATGGAGCTGGACTGACCCACATGATATTCCTCCCTGATTGGGCCGGAGTCTTTGAGATGTAAACAATGACATCATTGTTTATTCCTACTTGTTTACACTCCACTCTGTATGAATGTTGCGTCCAGGTTTAATACAGAGGACCCCAGGTGCTATTATGACCTAGCCAGACTGAGGTAATATCATTTACAACTATTATTCTAGGTTGGCAAAAATAATAATAATGCAACCCCTCTTTATTACTTCATGTCTATTCAATTTTTAAATCTCTATTACTTCATGTCTTTTTTCAATTTTTAGAGGGATTGAATACATTACCTGGGAGAAAGGAGACAAGATATGGAAAGAAGCAGAAGTATGTATGTATATAGAGCTAAGTTCCCCACAGCATTGGCTCCATAGTCGGAGGTTCCCACTGTAGAGCTACCTTCTGCTGCATGTGAAGTAATCTCTTTCACCTGGCTAGCCGCCAACGTGCCCCTGCCCATTTTCCCAGTTGCCTCTTAGCTGTAACAAACTGTGGTATATGGTAACATATGTACTGCTACTGAGAGCACTCGTCACTGTCGGGTGTGTGTACAGGGCTACAGTCCAACGTCTGGTAACCCGAGTCCAAAGTTCACCAACTACACTCTGGACGTGGAGGAGCTGATGAGGCTGGTGACGGGACTGGGAGACAGAGTCAGGGAGAGAAAGATGGAGAGACACGCTCACTCACTCGGACTTTTCACAACATCTTAGATTCTTTCATGCTGTATATAATTATGCCTAACTTGACCATTTTTATTTATTTTAAGAGATGGCATTGTTCACTTGCTCGCAGATTCAGATGTATAATTATTATTGATACAGGAAAAGCAGAACAAATTTTTGCATAATCAGCACATACGTTACGCAAAATGCGGACTGCACATGCGTATTGTGTTACCTCGTGGATGTTCAAGTAAGTTTCCTAAAATACACAGAGTGAAAAGATTCCCAATCTGTTTATTGATGTATGTATCCATGTAGCTATAGCTATATAGAAGCTGGCGCACCATATGCTTTCGTATTTGCACTGTGATTGAAAGCCATATGGTATATTATAGCTAGTTGTACGTAGCATGTATGCTAACACACGGAAGTGTTTGGAACCACACAGATGATGCCAATTGACTGACGTCCAAAATTTGGTTCGCAGCCAGCCAAGCATAAGTATATACAGGTGTTGCTGTCAGTTGCATTCAGACCCGTGTACGTTGCAATCGTGTAGCTGTGTTTACGGAGGCATTGCTGAGTGTGTGCAGTACGGAAGACTCAGGTGGTGGTATCAGAGCAGCCATGAGTTTGCCAGTATGCTACTACAGTCCAGTGATGTGGATGTGGGCAGTTTTTCTGCCACTGCTACTAGACTCTTCACTTGCTCAAGTATTTTCCTGTGAGTCTGTAACCTGGATCTAGTACAAAGTTCTGCTATCTCTCTCTCTCTATACTGCAGCAGAAGGGGAGGCCAATGAATGTAGACTAGATGGTAAGCTATCTAGAGTCTAGGCCAGTGTGGCTACCAGTGTTATCCGTTCTCTATTTTTTGTTGTGATCTGTAGACCTTCACTGGAATTATCTCCAGCCACAAGGGAGAGATGGTGTTCTGACAATAAACAAAGGAGCATGTTCTAGGCGTAGTGGAGATGAGTCTTACGGGCTTGACTCGGGCAATACCCCAGGCATCAGTGTACCCTTTAATGAACTCAGCAACCGTTTGAATAGATCGTGGTGTGTCAGCATCGTAGCCAACACACAGACTGGGAACCTGGCACCTCTGGTCACGTTCTACCACAACAATCTCACGGAAATAGGGAGTATTGTTTTGACCCAGACTCTAGTGAACATCACAGTTAGAGGAAGTTCTGCTAGTTTCAACTTCCCCAGACAGCAAGAGCAGTTTGAGCATGTCAGACTTCAGCTCTGTGCTGAGGAGAACACCCTGTATTTCTATTATGGCTGCGAACCGATGGGATCACAGTCTTTCACAAACACTGGATTCAGTGACAGTGATGTTGTGGGGCTACTCAGAGACCTGACTGACAACACTATCAGAGGATACATGGTAATAATAATACTGTCACTGTCTGGGGCTAGGGACACAGATCTAGAATGTTCAGATCTCCACAAAAGCCTATTATCTCCTGACTATAAACATCAGCCAAACACTTCTGCATGTTTACGTGGCTATAATTTCACCTCACTTTGTTCATATCGCTGTATAATAATATCACAGAAAGGAGCCAGAATCACATGACTAATGCCTTGGCAGCAGAGATTGTACGCCCAGTGTCCAAGTGCATTTGTGTCTATAGCTGTATGTACTTCCAGTGCCTACATGGTCCCTGTTCATTTGTGTGGTAGCTGTGTTCATGCCCATGTTTCTCCTTTTCTCTCCTCCATTCACAGAGCGTAGTGGCAGGGCTTTATTTTCTCAGCTGCAGCGGGCCCAGTGTCACCAGAGAAGATGTGGCAAGCCTCCAATGCACATTCAATCCACCAAACTGCTCGCAGAGCATTTCTCGCCCTTCAGCAGTAGTCTTAAAGTACGTGAGGGGACTGGAGGAACCACCAGGTCCTACTTCAACAGTGGTCCTGAAGGGTCCTACTGCTACTACCACCACACCTCAGCCAAGTTTGTAAGTAACATGATTATGCCAGTCCCGTTGATCTTTGCCCAGTATTACACACCCTACATACACTCTACTGGCACCAGTCTCTCTCCATACACATTAGCTCTCTCTGTCTGTATCATCATAAGGTGATATAGTGTAGCTATAGGCTTCTCCGTTTCTCTCTGTTTGCAGTACGCAGTGCAGGGCACCACAGAGTGAAACTCCAGTGATTAAAAGCTGTGACTGCAGCCAAGAAGAAACTAGTGATTGTAGGGCAGACATCAATAGATGGAAGAACGCCTTCATTGCAACCGCGGTTGTATTTATTTTCATAACAATATAACTCACCATTGCACTCGCTGCAGTATGTATAGTTTGGAAGCTTAAACGTTAAAAATCATTAATCATCCATTTCACAGAGTTTTTGTATCAAATTTGCAGTTAGAGTCATGATCATTGGTTGAGCTATCATTCATTACCCCACAAATCAACAACAAATCAGTTTCATTACCCAACAATGCATATTGCCAAGTTTCCTAATGAACTGGAATACGGAAAACCGAGGTGGTTTAGGTATGTTTTGATCTGCCAAACCATCTGCTGCTAGCTGACTTAGAGTACCATAAAAGGCCTAAACTGTCCGCCCCATTTGGTTGAATCAACCATCTTTATCACGTGGAGATGTTCCAATATCCGTTCCTAAGTGTCAATATACCTTTCCATGTTTGCATTGTGCATATTGAAACTGGTGGAGGTAAGAAACACTGTGGATGAAGAGATGCACTCACTTACACTCAAAAGAGTTTCCATCATTATAGTATGCCTTGTTTGGCTCCGACAATAAACCACTTAACCTCACGCAGTTGTATACAAGTTAATATACAAGGCATGCGACATCATAATAAGCTATTTCAAAATTCCATACAACAACAATGTATAGTAGGAGCATAAAATGCTAATATACTGCAGGTCCATCGACTATACTGTTAGTTAGGTGTAAATGGCATATTATGTATGGTTTTGTTCAAGATGACCAGAGCCTGAAAGAAAGACAAACACACATGACAGTACGACATACTAGACGTGACTTTTAGCTAGTAGCTGCAATTTTGGTATAGGGAGCACGTGAAGTATATACCTCTTTAAGAAGCCCTACTCACCGCCTCAGGCTGGTTCATTGGCACCATGTGACCAGCATTCTCAACCTCTATGAATGTGAGTCCTCCTCCAGTCTTCACACTGCCTGCCAGGTGACCACTCACCGTCCAGTTCTTGAACGGTGCATTGTCAAAGGCAGACTGCCAGAATACAGAGCAACACATAATGAGTAGTTGTAACACACCAGAGTATTGATGCCTTATTGTCCAATACTTAACACTTAGCCAGGTACAACAGGTTTATCAGCCAAACAGAACAGATATCTTCTCCTAGTAATGCTACAATCTCCAAAACCAAAAAGAGTCTGCGGCATATAATACAAAGACGAGAAGGTGTGTGTGTGAGTGTGTGTGTGCGTGCACATAATTATCTTTGCTAGATGATAATACATGCCTGCCCGCTCCATTTTGTCGACTCGACCCAATCCTTCCCTCCGAGGTAGTTGCATATGAAGTCGTCTTTTCCGCTGTACGCGACCACCCGTCGTCCGTGGCCGAGAACGATCCCAGCTGCGCTTTGGAAACTGTGCACCCAGTCACCTATCAGCTGTGGCAGACACAGTAGAGCGGTGAACTATGAGGGCTGAGATGCTAAAGGGATGCGGCAGTGCATAGGTAGAAGTAGGGCCCAGTACAAGATTGCAATTAGCTTTCATTTTTAGGTACTGCAACATTCCCATAATTATGTAGCTATCACTGATAAAACTGTGTTACATTTTTTTCCTCTTTCATTCTCTTTCAAGCTTCTTCTTTCTCCAAGATAAGGAGACACTTGTTTTAAGAGTGGTATAGAAGTGTAAGATGGGAAACAGCAGGTGTCAACAACTCACTAAGAGCTCTTCAATTTTCCTGCAGGCCTCCCACTTCCTCTTGACCCCCAAATCCTCCATTACCTCCGGTTTGTTTAGAAACTCTGTGATCTTCGCAGACAGCGTTAGAACGGAGCTCAACATTAATTTGCTCTACACAAAATAGACTAAGACATACGTTGTCCATATTGTAGCAGAGTGGGGGATGCTCACACTTCTCACGGATATCGTACACATTGATGCTGTGGGAGTGAAAAAATGAAAGCCTTGATGCAAATGAATAAGCGCATGGATTTATAAGGGTAAAACGGAAGACGTAGCACACTTCTAACTAACTAAGTCCGTGGTATGACGTCATGTTTTTTTACCTTCGTCCCGCTTTTATCTCCGCAGCTCCAAGTACAAAACTCTCAATAAACTGGCGGATAAGGATAAACCTGTCATCATCATTTCTCAAAACGAACAAAAAAACCCCACCTCACCTGGCATTCAAAGAAGGCAGGGCCGTAGAGCCCCAAGTCAATAAGATCTGCGTGCAGACACAGAATTTCAGGTTTAGGGAAGCGAATGTGGGCAAGTAGATATAAGTTTGAAGTTCAGGGTTGTTTCAAAGGGAATGTGACAGTATATATAAAAGGTCTAAATTAAAATGACATTATCACTCAGACCACGGTAAGCTACAATCTATGTACATGCAATGACGTGGCGGCAATATGCTCAAATCCAGGTAAGCATTCTTGAAACGGGGCCCTTCGCTCTCCCTTTCTCCCTCGTGTATATATACTGCCATGTTTAGTTTAAAGAGTGACTCACCCTTACAACCCGTGTACAGGTCAGCAGCTGCGTCTGCTGTGGACTGGTCGATGAGACCCTCCATCAACATGTACTGCGATACAACGCAAACACAACACTAAACGAACTTTCAATATGGACATCAATTTTCACTCCGTACACACGACTGTTTAATTAAAGTCCTCATCCGCACACGCAAGAGTTGCCACACTAGCTAAACGTGTTTATGTAAAAACGAAAGGAAATCAATTTTCACTATGGGATGAATGTTTATATCATCATCCGCACATGCACATTATTGATACGCAACACTAGATAAATGCTTACTGCTTCACTATCAGCATCCCGCATTCAAATTCACAATCTTTGGTAAAATCAATCTCCCTTTTCCACGTGTCTAAGTATGATGACCTTTAACCCCAAATGGGGTCAAATTCTAATTAATGCACACAACAATATTTCAGTTGGGTTGGGGAGTGTCTTGGGGGAGGGGCTGACCTTAGAGTAATCAGCATACTGGAGCAAAGGGTCCACCCATCCATTCCCGATGCCTATACCCTTGAGGTTCTTGGCATAGATAGAGTTGCTCTCAACAATAACCTGCCCTGTTGCCGGAACATAGTGGCCAGCTGGAGAAAACCAAACTCCTATTATATAAGTCATGGATATTGGCTTAGCCAGCGCATAAATTTTGTCAAAAAACGGAAGTACTTAGGACAGTGTGCAGAATAAAGTTTACTACTCCACTTGTCAACCGTTCGTTAATATATAGGAGCTACACTATAATTATAAGTAAGACTAGAGAGAAAATGGTTTACCGTAGCTCTCTCCAAAGATATAGAGATCCAGGGTGGAGTACTTGGGGTAAAGCTGATAAAACTGACGAATGAAATCCCACAGCTCCGTGGCTATCTGCCGCTCGTTTGTCTCGTAGCCGAGCGGGTTTGTCACGTAGGAAAACCCGGTTCCTGCAGGCTGGTCGACATACAGGAGGTTGGAGACTGCATTCCAGCCTGTTACAAGCAAACTGGGACCACTAATAAGCCGCTAATTAGGTTGCCAAATCACCGTAAGGGTTGTAGACGGGGTCCGCTGTTCCGTTGATGAGAAAGGGCCCATTTTCCGTCAGGAGAGCCAGTTCAGAGGAGCAACCTGGGCCTCCAGTCAGCCACACGACCAGAGGATCGCTGGCCGGGTTGCTCCGACTCTCGAAGAACCAGTAGAATAGGTTCACCCCGTGCGTTTTGTTGACCTGCAGGCACATTGTTTCAATGTTTGCACGTGTGTTTAACCTACCTCGATGTAGCCTTTGTGTTGTGTGACATTGTCCGGCCAGGGGTAGCTGCACAGAGCTAGCGCTGGCAGCAGCACCAGCAAAATCGTTGTCCCAACAAAACGCGACATCTTTTTTGCCATGCAGAGTCGTCAGCTAGCTGACCTTATCGTGCGCATGCGCACTGATTTTGGTGCGTAAATCGTGCCACGTGTCATTGTTTTGTTCGTCTCGTATCACAATGGGTGGTCTGAAGAGGCTGCGGAGCCACCTTGGAAGGTATAAACTTTACTTATAGCAGTTCCATAGCTCCCTAGGACCCTTATGTGGTTGAAATAATCGCCATACCGTGCAATGGGGCCTTTGTTAGGCCGTTCTCTCCCTTTCTCCCTCGTCAGAGTCACGGTTGCAGTGTTACTGCTGCAGGCCGTCGGCCTGGTCGCTGGACACGGCTCTCACACCGAGTGGAGTTTCCTGGAACAGTTCTCAGGCCCCATAGAGACGACTGCAGAGCTCTGGGTCTACTCTATCGCCTCCACCCTTCTAATTAGTGCAGCCCCTTTCGTCATCCTGTTTTTCATACCCATCGAGAATGCCTCTGAGCACAGCACCTTGTTGAAAGTGCTGCTCAGTTTCGCATCCGGTGGTTTGTTAGGCGACGCCTTTCTTCACCTAATTCCGCATGCCATATCGCCACACGGTCACAAACACGACCACCACCACGACGAACACGACCATCATCATGACGAACATGACCACCATCACCATGACAAACATGACCACCATCACGACGAACACGACCACATGGCTGATATGATGGTAGGTGGTTGGGTGCTACTCGGGATCGTTGCGTTCCTGATAGTGGAGAAATTTGTCCGACTTGCCCGGGGAGGGGAGGGGCATAGTCACGGAGGACACGCCCACTCCCACGGCAACAGGATTGAGCCAAAGGTCACAGAGAGCAAGAACGAAAGAGATGACAGCTCCACCGTTCGCAAGAGAAAAGGAGGGAAAGGTAACACAACACTTGGAGCGTTAGTCCAGATGCTATGTAAATGTGTACCATGAGAAACTGGATCTTCCATAAATTTGAGGGTTTCTCCATTTTACTGTTGTTGCAAAGCGCTGTGCATTATAGCACCAACTCTCAAGTTTTGTAGCCTTCCGCGAGATATTTGCACTTAGTGGTGAAATCTTGTACTTACTGCAGTTCTTCCTTTATGGTCCCTCGCTGAAATGGTATACTCTCTCTTCTCTACAGATGAACGTAAGATGGCTGACGTGGCAGAGACAGGCTCGAGCAGCGGTGGTGGCGACATCAAGGTGGCCGGGTACCTCAATCTGGCCGCCGATTTCTCCCACAATTTCACCGATGGTCTTGCCATCGGAGCCTCGTATCTGGCCGGGCGCAATGTCGGTGTCATCACGACCATCACAATCCTCCTGCACGAGGTCCCGCACGAGATCGGAGACTTTGCCATCCTCGTCCAATCGGGCTACCCCAAGAAAAAGGCAATGGCGCTGCAACTGGTCACGGCGGTCGGAGCCCTCTGTGGGACGCTGTGCGGACTCCTGGCGGAGGGGGTCGGCTCTTCCGCCATTGCTTGGATCCTTCCCTTCACGGCGGGAGGGTTCATCTACATCGCCACTGTGTCTGTCATCCCTGATCTCCTGAAGGACACGTCACTGTTCAAGTCTTTTCTGGAGATCCTTGCCATGCTTGTCGGGATTGGGATGATGTTGTCATTGCCGTGTTTGAGTAACACTGACACAACTCCATTCATCATTCATTTTGTATATATATACAATACCATAATAATATGTAGCTGCCACATTATGCAATGTGTTGCAATAAATAAATAGACCATTATTCACAAGGAGCATATAATACACATGATCAGCACAAATGACAAAAAGATTGTTTGTGGTGTTAAAATGGATTTCCCCTATAATTATTAAATAGCGTGCATATGTATACACACACGTACAGTTGTAGTAGTAGCTATTAATCAGAGTGAAGGAGTGGTCAGAGGAAAGGGTCATGGTCTGATTCACTGCTACTGGACGTCCAATCAACCCCTCGACTGAGGCCGACCCTGTCGTCTTCCTCCTCACGAGCGTCCCTCTCTTCAATAAACTCCCACAATCTGTGAAAAACAGTTAGAGACATTACGAAAAAGCACAAGAGAACATTTGACATAATTCACAGAAGTTGGGTGTATGACTGCAGAGTCTGCTAGTGTGTGTGGTGATGTTGTCTTACGTATGGTCTCCCACAAATTTCCCCTCTCCTTGGTCGTTTACTGCCACTCGTGGGACAATCGTAGCCTTTGTCCCATCCTCATACTCTGTATTGATGTAATAGGGGGAGGCCTGCCTAAAGAGACTTGCAAGGGAGGTGTTGTATTATACCATGTTTATAGAAGCAGCTATTTCCAAATGGACAAGTGCCTTTTCCCCTGTTGAAGTGCTTGCAGTGCTGTTTGCTAAAATAGAGAGAGAGAGAGAAAAGAGGTGGGATGTGGGTATATAGCATGGAGGAACACTTTAACAGTGAGTATATAGTTAATGCTGTGATCTTCATACGCAGTCATGCATAGTGTACACACACTTTAAAAGTAAGTAGTTACGCATTATGATATCTTAGAGACTGCAACAGAGTGATATTTCATACCTCAAGTTACTCTTGTATTCATCAATCAACTTCTTCTTTTCCTCCTCTTCGTCCACCCAGACCTGACTCTGCCAATGCAGAAAAACGGGCAACCACCATCCATCAGTGAGAACTAATACATTATCATAGCTTACAGGGATCACAAAGTGTGACACAGTTCTACACAACGGACAAGCCCTGAAAGTAAAGATACATACACAAACAACCATAATACAAAATAATAACAAACTGGAACAGCATTAGTCTAGTATGTACCTAATAGTAATTTTGCGAGCATGCGTGGATCCTCTCCACTTTCGAATGCAGCCCAGACAGAAACAGTGGTCGCAGTGACCTACAAACAACACGGCGAATATGGATCAAGTTGTGGCTAGAATTCGGTCACACCAGGCTCACTTAGTATGCCAAATCTTCTGTCTGAGAGAGATACTTTACAGAGAACAACTTCCATACATATGCCGCAAGTCTTTCCCTCACTCCTATACGTACTACACAAGAATGGCAAAGTTGCACGTTTGAGACGAACGAACTCAATTACTTCTGTATGGCAACGCTCGCTCCATTTCCTGTTCGTGTGACTTGACGCACTCTCTGTGATGAGCTAATGAGAGGGTGAGTGGTTTTAAAAAACGGTTCACTTCAGACGAAAGGTTAGAGGGATGATGTCTGACCTTTTCTCTGCTCAGGGTCGAACGGACTCAGGCATTCCTTGCCACACATCTCACACAGGTCCCCGTGGGTATACTCACAACTGTAAGAGAGAAAACCAGTGTTTAAATTGAAATGGAAAAATTGCTGTGTACGAATTGTGGGGGCATTCAGAATGAGAGGACTTTAATCACTGACCTCTCTCCAAACGGACAGGTTCCCATCTCTGCAAATGGACACATCTGCAGAGATGGGAACCTGTCCGTTTGGGGGCATTCAGAATGAGAGGACTTTAATCACTGACCTCTCTCCAAACGGACAGGTTCCCATCTCTGCAAATGGACACATCTGCAGAGATGAACCTGTCGTTTGGGGGCATTCAGAATGAGAGGACTTTAATCCACGACCTCTCTCCAAACGGACGGTTCCCATCTCTGCAAATGGACACTATCTGCAGAGAGAGGAGAACCTGTCCGTTTGGGGCAATCAGAAGATGAGAGGACTGAGACATATTCCACTGACCTCGCTCCACAACGAGACAGGTTCCCATCTCAATGTCCATGGACAACATCTGCAGAGATGGAACGCTGTCGCGTTTGGGGGCATATACAGAGAGGAGCGGCGACCAGTGTATTCACCTGACCTCATCTCAAACGGTGACAGGTTCCCATCTCTGCAAATGGACACATCTGCAGAGAGATGGAAAACCGGTCCGTTGCATGCAGAATGAGAGGACTTTAATCACTGACCTCTCTCCAAACGGACAGGTTCCCATCTCTGCAAATGGACACATCTGCAGAAGCGTGCAATAAATAGAGGAAAACAGCAGAAGGGTGACAAGGGGGGTATGGTGTTGTGGTGGTGGTAACTGGACGCACCAGACTGGCCGCCTCCTCTATCGTGATGACGTCGAGATACTCAGTGTCTGTCTCTAGACCTGCTCCAGCCACTCCACTGTAGCTCTGCTGTTGTTGGTACCCTCCCACTTCCAACTACAGTATAATATACAGCAGAAACTAACTTAGCTTGACCTTAAAACTATACCTTAACAAGTATCATTATGTGGAGTGAAACTTTTTGAGGGGGACAACCTTTCGCATACTAGAACGAATGGCACACATTTTTGGCAAGCGAGCACAAGTCGAATCTTTTGCTCATATTGAGATTAACAAAATTGAGAATAGGAGAGCTTGTCCAACTGTAAAAATGTGCCCCATCCCAACTTTTTGCATAACGGTTCTGAATTTCACCACGTTTCTCCAGCAAAGAGTTATGCTTTCGTCTGTTAGGCTGTGAGTATGCAGTGAATGTG
>CASHTH010002355.1:0-22293 GCA_030341885.1 Geodia barretti | reverse complement strand
ACGTATCTCCTAGCTCTAGTACTGCTGTGAAATAATATGTCTCCTTCCCTTGGTATACAACACCTTCTGCTTTAATAGATTTAGGCACATCTGAAAAGGATGAATAATGCATCACAAGATTACCCAGAGCCTACCTCATGTTTCACTCACCAACCTGTAACATAGATTGTAGCCATCATGTTGCACTCACCATCAGTCCCAACTAAAGTGGTACAAGTTACATTTGTTCCGTTTCTCACGCCAGACGTTGACACTGTTAGAGTTGATGTCATGTTTGCAAAATTCTCATCAATTTGATCGAACACTAGAGTTGAGTGGAATACATTGTCGGTACTATTCAATGTAAGCAGTTCTGTGTCCGCCTTTAATAGTTTAGCAGCATAAGACAGATGACCATCACTCGGTGTATAATGTTCCACCTTCCATGTAAGGAATGACACCTTGCTGTCGCTACATGTGAATGTTGCAGATTCATTGGGACAGGAATGAAATGACAGTGGTTGTAGAGCTGGCTCTCCGGTACATATTAGTTGGCTGAAAGAGCAATTTCAAGTATCCATCCTTGTATCAAGAGTCCAATCAAGAGAAGAGTTATCTGCCGCATTAGCTCAATTTCTCTTACCAGAGCCTATTCCTTATAGAAGAGCGAATATTTGCCTTTTGTCTTTTGGCAGACGAAGCGGACTTAGCTACCTACCAAGATAGTCGTCTGAAAGCTCAGTCACGTCATCACGTCGTCACGCCATGCCAGCGTGCAAACGTGTCTGAACACTGACGTAATAGCGGAAGTGCTCGTTGGGCATGAGAAGATGGTTTGGTTGTTACGTAGTAGCGCCGCAGATAAGTTGGAGGGTAGAATAGTCTCTTGGGGTAACCGTTGAGTCGCGGAAAGATTAAGGAATCGAGTGGTCTTAAAAGAACTAACGTGGTGAGTTTGGGTATCAAGTAGCACGATTTGGAAGTGCGCACGGCCCCAATGGGCTTCCGTATATATCAGTATGTACTGTCAGTATGTACTGTCTGTACATTCCATGTATATACATAATATGTAGAAAAAACCATGTGATGCCAAGATAAAAAATATGCGGAGCTGCTGTTTCGGGCTTGTTGGCCCTCATCAGCAGAGCATACCACAACTACTCTCTCTGGCATCACGAGTTTATAAAGGCTGATATGAGCGCAGCACTTGTGGTTTTGAACTAATGAGATTCATCCCCACAAGGCTTCGCCACTGGTATATATGTGCTGCTGACCTAGTCTCGTGCCCAGACCCCGCCCTCAAGATAAGAAAAAGGGTATGGTGACTATTGAACGTTTTCTTGGTTGTGCTGACTCATCATTGTCGAGTGCATGTGCAGAAAAGCCAGTTTTCGCAGTAGTCTCGTGCCCAGACCCCACCCTCAAGAGAGGAAAAGGGTCTGGTGACTATTGAGCGTTTTCTTGGTTGTGCTGACTCGACAGTCTTGCTTTTGAGACACCGAATCAGATTGCAGTATTTGCCACGACCGTGAAATATCACATGATGTTATGTAATAGATCGTAACGTGGATTCCGACCATGCCCAGACATTCGTGGTTTGGAGCCTAGGCCCCTCCCCACTCCTGCTGGTCAAGGTCAGCACCGAGCCAAAACCCGAATTCAAAAAACGGGCATAGTGGATTGGGCCGCGGCAATGAAGCCAGCAAGCACCCATATCCTGCCAGTGCATACACATGTAGAATGTATACCTAGGCAGTGGTACCCCAGAAGTGGGAATTTTTTGTCTTCCCACTGCATGCTGAACGAAAACGAGTAACTCTAGCTAAAACAGCTCTTGAACGATTATTGCGCAGACCAGTGGCAGCCTCTCCTAGCTATATTGTAGGTGTGAGCATCACTCAGAACATTAAAGTATTGAGAAATGACACTGTTTGCCAAAGACACTAGTATGTAAAGAAAAGGAGAATATTATTTTAAAGTTAAACTGTCAACAGTCTCATACACAGGGACTGGAGCTGGTGTTTGTGTCTTGTGTGAGTGTCCCTCATTTGAGAGTATCCTCATCTCATACAGTGGGTTGTTCTCCATGTTGTAGTCTGGCTACAGTCTATCACCAGCTGAGCCTAGAACATGGACACCATAAGACTTACAATGTCTGTAGATTATCAGTAAGGCGATGACAATGGAGTGTATTGTGATGACTGCAAGTGCACAAGCAAATACAGCTGGTACTAGCTACTATTCTGCGACATACTGTATGCTGGAAAAAGAGTTTGCTGAAAAAGTGGTTGTTGGCACCCTCTATGAACACCATTGAGTTGTTACTTGGATATATCAATCCAGGTGAATAATTAATTTATCATTCCCTGAAATGTAGGGTTTGGCCAACCACGACATAAGATGAACTTGGTCGTGGTTACAAGTGTATGTGACGTTGACATCTGGACAGTAACGATCAGTTGGTGGTTCCAGAGATGGCTGGCTTTTAACTGTAGTACACAGGATTAATTATGCTAGTATCATAGTTGATTATTCCAAACTTCGTATGACAGTTAGCCAAATTAGCAGGAAGACAATCTCCATTGCAGAGTTAGCTACCCCTCGGGTTATGCATGAAGGAGCCGTCCTCTCCGCGGTGAATTAGCAACGCTTACGGTATCACTAGGCGACTTCTCGGTCTCAGGCGAGAACTTTGGGGGCGAAGGGGGGAATCCCTCTTCTAGGTCGAAGCTAACCAGTTCGCGTGCGCAATACAAGCGGCCTGGCAATGACGCAAATATTTGCAGCGCTGGATTCAGTGTATAGCTTGCTACATAATTTTCCAGCAACAAAGATAGGTAGCTATGTGCATTGTTAATCCGGATTAGCGCCGTATATCGCCATCAACACGAGGCAGTGTGATTACTATATTTTTATGCTATGCACTACGATTTTTCGTGCTTCGTCCTTAGCTATTAGAGAGTCGGTAGACTCTCTATAATTATAGGGATGACACGAGTGAAATCTCACGTGATCCGCCTACAAAACGACTAAAAACTCGTTGAGAATGACAATGCATGAGGTGAATGCTGTATCTAGCCCCTGCTTCAAGCACTAGCAGCCCATTAAGCTACTGCTTTCAACAGTTAGAGTTTGTCTATGGTAGCCTATCTACAGCATGCCCATGAACATCACAGTGACTGTAACAAAAAAATAATTGAAACAAGTGGAAGAATCATTTCTTCAAAATGAAAGGGGGATATAGGGATGGCTTGAAGCACCAAAAATGAAGAAACAAGGGGTCATTACACAGTAAAGATGCACAAAGCTACATGACACCATCCCTATATCTTTGTTTATTGTTTATAAGCAAAGTGTAAAATGAGACAAAGATATAGGGATGGTGTCATGTAGCTTTGTGCATCTTTGCTGTGTAATAACCCCTTGTTTCTTCCTTTTTGGTGCTTCAAACCATCCCTATATCCCCCTTTCATTTTGAAGAAATGATTTTTCCACTTGTTGTAACAACTGAGAAACCACTAGAAGGACTCTGGGTAGTAGGACTTTGTGTTATACTGGGTGAACGGTGTACCACTGAATCTGATCTGCAAAATAAAGTGTGGAGGACGAGTGAAACACAGAACCTCCTTTAGCCACTAGACAGATAATGCTTGTCTCATTCTGTATCCCATGTGTGATGATCATCAGACTATTAGTTCATGTCTGCCACACTACCATTCAACCTCGTGATATTAGTGAGGTTAGCAAAGAATTTATTCTCACGAGCCACATTATGTACAGAGGGGATTCCTGCCGGAGGAGCTGAAACGAATTGTATATAGTTCATGTCTGTCCTTGTGATGTAAGGTGGTACTTCCCATGCAATGACACTGATCTGACTGCCATGACAATATAGCATGTCACTGTCTCATTTGGACAGGCATGGATAGACAGAGGATATAGAGTTGGTTGTCCCCACACTAAGGATGAATGAAACTTTGATTAATGATGACAAAAGTGTATTATGCTCACCTGTCAGTAAGACTCCGCTATAGAAGATGAGAAAGATTACCATCGCGGTTGACCTTGAAGGGCCTCTCACTTCCCCTCAAAGTGTCAGTTTCTAACTGTCAGAGAAGCTTGACACTTACGACGCCACCGAGAGAAAGCGGTTACGCTGGTTCCGTTGCACGAATGAACTGGAAGGTTATTTTACTGTTTGAGACTGTTGACAGTGCGGCTTTATAAAACATTTTTCGTTTTCTAGTCATTCTATATGTATTAACTAATTATTAACTATGGCTGCTTGTGTAGGGATTCCATCACACAATAATATCTGCACTTAAATGACTAGAAAAGCTTGCTTCGCTTGACAACTTACTTTCAATCATGAATTTGCAGAGGTTTTGTAGCACGTTGAATGTTGTGTAAAATCTGTGCCTGTTTACATCTTGCCACAGTGAGATAAGGTGATTAGATAACTCACTGGCAAGCTACAGTCTTTCATAACCTGGTGGTCTCAAACGTGCATGCCTCAAAAGATTCAAAACCAATACTAAAATCCTAGCCAGTTTAGTTTTTGTGTGAGTGCTTACCGGTTGAAATATGTGGGCAAAAGATTTATTAGTGTGAAAGTTATAAGTATTACATCACATTAGCAATGCAAAGCATGACAGTCGCAGGCGAAAACAAATGCTGTATAGTGATAAGATGTGTACACTTTTAAAAGGGTAAACATTACCACATTTCCGTCTATTTCCGAAAAAAACTTAAAAGGCAGCACTGTCAACAGTCTCATACACAGGGACTTGAGCTGGTGTTTGTGTCTTGTGTGAGTGTCCCTCATTTGAGAGTATCCTCATCTCATACAGTGGGTTGTTCTCCATGTTGTAGTCTGGCTACAGTCTATCACCAGCTGAGCCTAGAACATGGACACCATAAGACTTACAATGTCTGTAGATTATCAGTAAGGCGATGACAATGGAGTGTATTGTGATGACTGCAAGTGCACAAGCAAATACAGCTGGTACTAGCTACTATTCTGCGACATACTGTATGCTGGAAAAAGAGTTTGCTGAAAAAGTGGTTGTTGGCACCCTCTATGAACACCATTGAGTTGTTACTTGGATATATCAATCCAGGTGAATAATTAATTTATCATTCCCTGAAATGTAGGGTTTGGCCAACCACGACATAAGATGAACTTGGTTGTGGTTACAAGTGTATGTGACGTTGACATCTGGACAGTAACGATCAGTTGGTGGTTCCAGAGAGTGGCTGGCTTTTAACTGTAGTACACAGGATTAATTATGCTAGTATCATAGTTGATTATTCCAAACTTCGTATGACAGTTAGCCAAATTAGCAGGAAGACAATCTCCATTGCAGAGTTAGCTACCCCTCGGGTTATGCATGAAGGAGCCGTCCTCTCCGCGGTGAATTAGCAACGCTTACGGTATCACTAGGCGACTTCTCGGTCTCAGGCGAGAACTTTGGGGGCGAAGGGGGGAATCCCTCTTCTAGGTCGAAGCTAACCAGTTCGCGTGCGCAATACAAGCGGCCTGGCAATGACGCAAATATTTGCAGCGCTGGATTCAGTGTATAGCTTGCTACATAATTTTCCAGCAACAAAGATAGGTAGCTATGTGCATTGTTAATCCGGATTAGCGCCGTATATCGCCATCAACACGAGGCAGTGTGATTACTATATTTTTATGCTATGCACTACGATTTTTCGTGCTTCGTCCTTAGCTATTAGAGAGTCGGTAGACTCTCTATAATTATAGGGATGACACGAGTGAAATCTCACGTGATCCGCCTACAAAACGACTAAAAACTCGTTGAGAATGACAATGCATGAGGTGAATGCTGTATCTAGCCCCTGCTTCAAGCACTAGCAGCCCATTAAGCTACTGCTTTCAACAGTTAGAGTTTGTCTATGGTAGCCTATCTACAGCATGCCCATGAACATCACAGTGACTGTAACAAAAAAATAATTGAAAACAAGTGGAAGAATCATTTCTTCAAAATGAAAGGGGGATATAGGGATGGCTTGAAGCACCAAAAATGAAGAAACAAGGGGTCATTACACAGTAAAGATGCACAAAGCTACATGACACCATCCCTATATCTTTGTTTATTGTTTATAAGCAAAGTGTAAAATGAGACAAAGATATAGGGATGGTGTCATGTAGCTTTGTGCATCTTTGCTGTGTAATGACCCCTTGTTTCTTCCTTTTTGGTGCTTCAAGCCATCCCTATATCCCCCTTTCATTTTGAAGAGATGATTTTTCCACTTGTATATGTAGTACGTTATCTGCATAACTGCACCAAATTTTTCAGCTATTGTGATGGGCAAGCCAATATTTTCTAGAACCACCAACTGATCGTGTCAGACTCTCAGCGACTCTCAGTATAGCGGGAGACCACCAGTTAGTGAACGCATACTAAAAGCCAGCCCATCAATTCATAAGTTTCATAAGTTTCATAAGCACGACCCGTAGGGCATTGGCATAGCTACACAGTAGACCACAAATAAAAAGACGAAGAAGAAAAAAGAGCTATAGCGAGAAATAAAAATGACGAGAGGAAATGAGTTAGGTGACAGAAAATGTACGGTTTAGCCTAGAACTTGTCATTGAAAATATTGTGTCCATGTCCGCCTCTTTCAGCTTAGAAATGATTTCATCGCGTGAAAGATGGTTATAACCACGTCAGAATGTGCTAGACATATGTGGTCGACCCACAAAGAGTCTGTACCCAGAGAGGCCCCACAAGATGGACATAAAGGGTCTTTGTAGATTCTGTGGCTGAGCACTTTCAACAGTGTCTGGAGTCCACGTGTTCCCCGAATACCACGATCGAGAGCCAGGTCCCACAGTCGGCACCATGATGGAACGTCGGCAACTGAGGCTATGTATTTTGCCGAGGGATGGGTGGCGGCAGATCTCAGTAGTACATCAAAATCAGACTGTATGATTTCTTTTCTCATAGATTTCACAATACTAGGTGCATCTGTCGGGTTTTGGAGGCACAGAGCAAGGACATTTATGCTCACATCCACCTCCAGCATTCTACATTGTTGTACGATACCCACATTGTAATATACATCAACAATCGCCAGAGAGGTGATGATCCGGCCACTGATTTTGTCATCTGTGCTGGAGAGCAACTTGGCCAAAAAGGTAAGTTTGCGAATCAAAATGCGTGTAGAGACTGAAGGCCACTGCAGCCCTAGTCTCACCACGGTTTTGGAGTGGCGCTTTGGTAGACGAAGGATTCGGTGGCCAATTTCACATTGGAAACTCTCCAGCACTTTGATTGTTGATGAATCCAGGAGCCAGGTTTTGCTCCCATACAGAAGGATAGGTATGATGCATGTTTCGAAGATGCTGCGACCCAAGAGAGGGTTCAGACTTCCATGAAAACGCACCGATGTTACCGAGTGCAAAGAAGGCTTTTCTTATAGCTTTGCTGATGTTCTCGTGAACAGCACGGGAGGCAGACAGGTTCTATCGCCACCAGACACCCAAGCACTTGGCGGCAGGAGCTGTTTCTGTTACGACACCAGCGAGCTCCAACCTTTCCGGGTCCTTTCGATGTCGGGAAACTCTTACAACCTCCAACTTTGAGGCATTAAGTTTTATGTGATTGTCTTCGGAAAATGTTTTGATTTCCCTTGCTTGATCACACATGACTTCTTTAGATGCGGCGGAGGTTCTCAGATCATCAGCATGGATTGCAGCCCCAGCATAGGTTTGGCACACAGAGAGACCACATTTCTTCTCTTTCAGCTGCTTTAGGAGTTGATCCATTACAATCAGGAAGAGGGTGCGGGAGAGAACTGAGCCTTGCTTCACCCCTCTTTCAACAGTAAAAGGTTCGGATAGTTGGTTGTTGACACGAACACGACTTGTTGAGTTGGTGTACCAGTTCTTTATTAGCTTCCACAACTTCCCATTGATTCCAATGTTGAAGACATGTTGTAGCAGAATGGGAAGCTCCACCGAGTCGAATGCTTTTTCTATGTCAAAAAGACAAAGATAGGGCTGACCACCATCTCGAAGGTGATTGGTGAGAGTCTCTTGAGTGGCAAAGATAGCATCCATGCATGAGACACCTTTTTGATAGGCAGTTTACAGCTGATCTGGGAAGCCTTGTTCTTCTAGAGGTGAAGAGAGGCGCTGCAAAAGGATGATTTCGAGAAGCTTTGACAGCACAGAGGAGAGTGTGATTCCACGATAGCTGCTCACCAGTAGGGGATCCTTGCCCTGCCTTTTGTAAATAGGAACAACCAGGCCTTCTTTCAAGCAATCTGGAAGTTCTTCGAGTGTAAGAAGGCGGTTAAGCCAGATTTTCAGAACCTCACCACCGTACACAATGTGTTCTGGAGAAAGACCATCGAGATCTCCGGACTTTCCTAATTTTAGATTTTTCAGAGTTTTTTCAATCTCTTCCACGCATATCTCTGTGTCGAGGAGCTGTTCGTTATTGCCAAAGGATGACGCTTCCATTTCTGAAAGAGCAGCACACTGTTCACTAGATAGTGGCAGATCTGACTGTGCGAGGGAACCAAAAAAGATCTGAAGGTGTTGAGTATGCCACTTGTATCTGTGACGGACTGGCCGTCTACAACAAGTTTTGTACATTCGGTCCTTAGACTTGAAGTTTTGAAGCGTAGGGGGTGGCTTTCTTTGAACAGGCGATCTCTTTCTTGGATTGTTGATCGCTCTTGTCTAGCTCTAGCTATGGCAACGAACTGGCGAACATTTCTTTCTTTTCTTCTGCCAGTGGGCCATAAGAGGGACGACCAGCATCTCTCCATTTTTTCCAAGCGGCTTTGCTGGTTTGCATAGATCTTTGAGCTGATCATCCTTAACAAAAGATCTTTTCTTCTTGGCTTTTTTGTGTGGTAAACACCTTGTTGCAGCATCAATGATACCTTTGGTTAAATACGTGATTTCCCACTGTAGCTCACATGGATACTTTGATGTGTAGCGTGAACAAAAGGTGAAGTTAGAGAGGATACTTGTTCAGCAAAACCACGTACGTCCCCATTTTCAACAGCCCGAGCCCAGTTGATGGGTCTAGTTCCTACTGAGGAACGGAGTGATGCACTTGTGTGTAGTGCTATAGTCATTGAGATGGGAAGATGATCGGACAAATTCAGTGGATGGTGTTGTTGCACCAGACATGATATTACTTGGCCCACCAACGACGATTCTGTTAGGATATAATCCACCATAGAATGCGTGGTACTTAAAAAATATATATAATCTGGACCGGAGACAATATTGCTTATTGATACAGAGTATAGGTTATGGCGGTGAATGCAATTGTGCAGTAAACTTTCACGACCGAAGGACTGGTTTGACTGTGTTAGGTGGACATTGAAATCTCCTGCCAGAATAATTTGGCCGGTGGGCTGAAGTGAACTGATGGCATTTTCTAGATCAGCCAGACATTCCGCAAAAACGTCTGTTGAATGATTACAGCTTGGCAGGTAGACTCCAATGATATACACATTTTCACCACAATTCTCTGGCTGAAGTTGAATGACGCAGAATCTATCTGAGGCGATCTTGGATTCTTGGTCACAGGGGTGATCGGAAGAGACTTTTTCCATCCACCCCACCACAACCTCTTGTGAGTTGAGATTTCTCATTTAAGCGCTTGTCTGGATGAATATCTTGCAACTGATCGAGGTTGAAGGGCCAAAACCAGTGTTCCGATAAGATTATTGCCTCAGATCCGTCGCTTATTAATTGGTTTAGGTATGGGTATGCGTTTGTAAGGCCACGACAGTTCCATGCTGTTAGATTGATTTTGTCGGATGTGATGCTGGGGTCTTGCATGACCGAGTATGACGGCAGAGGGTCAGGCTCTTGGCTACTGTGAGCTGAGAGGGAAGTCCTTTTTCATGTAGGAAAATCACTTCGTTTCTTAGTGTGCTTAATTCACGTCCGATTTCTAGGCGATAATCTGATGTTACGTTTGCCGTGGACAGATTCCGTAAAGACGATATGTCAGACCGTAGTTGACGGATTTCATCTTTCATTTCGCTCATGTCTCGTGATATTAGCAGGTCAGAAACTGTTGATCTCGAGGGGAACGTGGCATGATTAGAGGACTCTGGTTGCGTTGCAGACGAGGACAAAAGAGGGGGTTGAGATGTGGGAATGGTTTGAGGTGGTACACCTATACTTTGGGTGGTACGCTGCTGCCCAGGGTTGCGGTCTACTTTGGTCCGTCAGTTTGTCTGTCTGTCTGTCAGTCTCTCTGTTACCACGTTTTCTGCAACCACCGAGACAACGAAAGAGCGATCCCAAAAGGTTAAGCGCTATACTGCCTGGATTGATTTAGCGACTTTCGTATAACTATACTGCGTTCAAAAGTCATGGCGTGAAAAGCAAGTGAACAAGCCAATATGGAAATTAGCACGGGCTTACCTCGACCGGGTCCGTTTGCTCTGTAGTCTGGTGCCCAGACCCTTCACAATATCTGCACGCGTAAACGCATGCGCGAGGGAGGGCGTTTACGTGTGAGCATAGTGAAGGGTCTGGCTATATACGGGCCTGCATATCTCTACATGATGCCGCGTGTCCGTGCCATTCCTGGTTTCTGCAGCTATATCTTGTACGCGGTATTGGCAGGTTAGTGTTGCTGGCTAGGCTTAGTGTCTTGGGATGTCCTAGGAATGTATTCACTGTCCAGGCAATCATGGACAGCCAACTCTGGTGCCACCAACTGGTTATTTCTGTCCCAACGTCAACGTCACTTACACTTGTCATGACAGTAATGTAACAACAATGACATGGCATGCTGAACCTCACATTTCAAGAAGCCTAGGAATCCAGTATGCACCAGGGATTTACCAGTAATGAATCCATGAAGAAATATGACAGTTTCTACACACAAGCTACCAATTTCAGTGTAGATATTGAGACAGAGAAGTTTATCAGTGTGACAACTATTCTGACTGTGATCTCTAGTGGCATAGAGAATGGAACAAACATCACATGTCTGACCTATAGAGGTGGATACCCACTGGTGTCCTCTTCAATTCTCTACTTTGCAGGTAATGAGATAAAGGTAACTGTGATAGCTATTGCTATGCTTCTTTTACAGATCTCCCCCGCTGGAAAAATACCTCAGTGATAATAATATGCCCAGAGAATAACACAGCAGTGCTTGAGCTGGGAGATATGTTTGATGGAGGAGGAGTTCCAATTGATCACTACATTATTCAAGTGGACAACGGCACACAGTTGGAAACTCCAGGCCCCACTTACAGTTTTGACATCATGTACAATACTACACTGTCAGTGAACATCTCAGCCCACAACTGTGCAGGATACAGTGATTTCTTTCCACTTGAGATACAGTATCATCAAGGTAGAGTTGTTTTGTGAATTATGATTTTACCTAACACCATACTCAACAGATTCAGTGGAGGATGGTACACCCAGTATGACACCAAGACCAGTCACTGATAGTTCATCTGATGGTTCCTCAGTTCTTGTGATTGTGGTACCTGTATCAGTTGCTGGGACACTTTTCCTAATCACAATATCTGTTGTACTCATTGTTTTGCTTAAAAGGACATGTAAGTTGCCATCATTGTCAAAGTGTTGATTACATGTTAAATTCATAGGTAGTACTAATAAAAACAGACAGCAGGAAAAGTGTGATGTGGTGGAGAACTCTGCTTATGGTGTCCATGTTCAAGGCTCAGCTGGTGATAGACTGGAGCCAGACTACAACATGGAGAACAACCCACTGTATGAGATGAGGATACTCTCAAATGAGGGACACTCACACAAGACACAAACACCAGCTCCAGTCCCTGTGTATGAGACTGTTGACAGTGCTGCCTTTTAAGTTTTTTTCGGAAAATAGACGGAAATGTTGTCATGTTTACCCTTTTAAGTGTACACATCTTATCACTATACAGTATTTTGTTTTCGCCTGCGACTGTCATGCTTTGCATTGCGAATGTGACGTAATACTTATGACTTTCACACTAATAAATCTTTTGCCCACATAGTTCAACCGGTAAGCACTCACACAAAAACTAAACTGGCTAGGATTTTAGTATTGGTTTTGAATCTTTTGAGGCATGCACGTTTGAGACCACAGGTTATGAAAGACTGTAGCTTGCCAGTGAGTTATCTAATCACCTTATCTCACTGTGGCAGGAGGTAAACAGGCACAGATTTTACACAACATTCAACGTGCTACAAAACCTCTGCAAATTCATGATTGAAAGTAAGTTGTCAAGCGAAGCAAGCTTTTCTAGTCATTTAAGTGCAGATATTATTGTGTGATGGAATCCCTACACAAGCAGCCATAGTTAATAATTAGTTAATACATATAGAATGACTAGAAAACGAAAAATGTTTTATAAAGCCGCACTGTCAACAGTCTCAAACAGTAAAATAACCTTCCAGTTCATTCGTGCAACGGAACCAGCGTAACCGCTTTCTCTCGGTGGCGTCGTAAGTGTCAAGCTTCTCTGACAGTTAGAAACTGACACTTTGAGGGGAAGTGAGAGGCCCTTCAAGGTCAACCGCGATGGTAATCTTTCTCATCTTCTATAGCGGAGTCTTACTGACAGGTGAGCATAATACACTTTTGTCATCATTAATCAAAGTTTCATTCATCCTTAGTGTGGGGACAACCAACTCTATATCCTCTGTCTATCCATGCCTGTCCAAATGAGACAGTGACATGCTATATTGTCATGGCAGTCAGATCAGTGTCATTGCATGGGAAGTACCACCTTACATCACAAGGACAGACATGAACTATATACAATTCGTTCCGGAGCCTCCTCGGAGGAATCCCCTCTGTACATAATGTGGCTCGTGAGAATAAATTCTTTGCTAACCTCACTAATATCACGAGGTTGAATGGTAGTGTGGCAGACATGAACTAATAGTCTGATGATCATCACACATGGGATACAGAATGAGACAAGCATTATCTGTCTAGTGGCTAAAGGAGGTTCTGTGTTTCACTCGTCCTCCACACTTTATTTTGCAGATCAGATTCAGTGGTACACCGTTCACCCAGTATAACACAAAGTCCTACTACCCAGAGTCCTTCTAGTGGTTTCTCAGTTGTTACAACAAGTGGAAAAATCATTTCTTCAAAATGAAAGGGGGATATAGGGATGGTTTGAAGCACCAAAAAGGAAGAAACAAGGGGTTATTACACAGCAAAGATGCACAAAGCTACATGACACCATCCCTATATCTTTGTCTGATATTAAACTTTACTTCAAGGTAAACTGTTGCAGAGTGGAAATGACGGAGACGTCAAGCGCGGCTCTTTCCCAATTAGGGAGGAAAATGTCAGCAGGGCGAGATTGGTTGTGAACAATAACACAAAGATATAGGGATGGTGTCATGTAGCTTTGTGCATCTTTGCTGTGTAATAACCCCTTGTTTCTTCCTTTTTGGTGCTTCAAACCATCCCTATATCCCCCTTTCATTTTGAAGAAATGATTTTTCCACTTGTTTCCACTATTTTTCACGCCTTATGACAACACTGCATTTTCAGTCACTCTGATGTTCATGGGTGTTGTAGAGATAACTGTTGAAAGCAGAAGTTAATGGGCTGCTCCTACCTGAAGCAGGGTGTATGCGTAGTGTCTCCAACAAGGATGCAATTAGATTGTGGCACATATGGTGGGGTGGTTTCATAGGCAGGCTTCAGTAATCAGACTATAATGATAGCTATAACCTGGGGGACAAAGAATGAAGGCGCTGTGCAAGGCCCGCGTAACACGGCGCACACGGCCAAGTTGCTCCTCGTGCAAATCAACAGCTAAACGCAAGCTAGCCAGTTAAAATGTGTATACTGACTTACAGAAGGCACTGGAGGATAAGAATTCCTCTGCAGGCTAGGCATCCTGGCTTAGTCTCGTGCACCAGGTTCACGCACGAAATGCGCGCGCACCGCATTGGGGAAACGCCCTCCTCGGCGCATGCGGCTCACTGATGCTGAGTTAGCAGCAAATGGCGTTGTTCAGTGACTACCGTGGAAGAGCTCAATGATCTACCGTAGTGACTTGCGGCAAGAAACAAGCGATCGCTTGATATGCGTGCACACCTCCGGAAAATTTGGAGACGTTCTGTGAAAAAACCAACGCTTCAACTGCTTCCGGTAAGGAGCTAGCGGGTTTGACGAAGAAGAAGAAGATGAAGAATATTATTATTATTATGATGACACGGAAATCGCGAAATCGCGTAAGTGCGAATTCTCTGGTGGGGAACTGAGGGCACGTAGGAAGTCTTGGGGCATATGTATAGCTAGGTATTGGCCTCTAGACTATTGCTAGTGATTTTGAAGCCATGGTGAGTCATTCTCGCTGAGTTTTGAGGCGTTTTGTACGCGGATCACGTGAGATTTCACTCGTGTCATCCCTATATAGAGCGTCTACCGACGCTCTGATAGTAGTACCAGCTGTACTTGCTTGTGCACTTACAGCCATCACAATACACTCCATTGTCATGCCCTTACTGATAATCTACAGACATTGTAAGTTGTCATTTCTACTCAAATGTTTGTTCTGCAATGTCATTATTATTATAGGTACTAATAAAAACAGACAGCAGGAAAAGTGTGATGTGGTGGAGAACTCTGCTTATGGTGTCCATGTTCAAGGCTCAGCTAGTGATAGACTGGAGCCAGACTACAACATGGAGAACAACCCACTGTATGAGATGAGGATACTCTCAAATGAGGGACACTCACACAAGACACAAACACCAGCTCAAGTCCCTGTGTATGAGACTGTTGACAGTGCTGCCTTTTAAGTTTTTTTCGGAAATAGACGGAAATGTGGTAATGTTTACCCTTTTAAAAGTGTACACATCTTATCACTATACAGCATTTGTTTTCGCCTGCGACTGTCATGCTTTGCATTGCTAATGTGATGTAATACTTATAACTTTCACACTAATAAATCTTTTGCCCACATATTTCAACCGGTAAGCACTCACACAAAAACTAAACTGGCTAGGATTTTAGTATTGGTTTTGAATCTTTTGAGGCATGCACGTTTGAGACCACCAGGTTATGAAAGACTGTAGCTTGCCAGTGAGTTATCTAATCACCTTATCTCACTGTGGCAAGATGTAAACAGGCACAGATTTTACACAACATTCAACGTGCTACAAAACCTCTGCAAATTCATGATTGAAAGTAAGTTGTCAAGCGAAGCAAGCTTTTCTAGTCATTTAAGTGCAGATATTATTGTGTGATGGAATCCCTACACAAGCAGCCATAGTTAATAATTAGTTAATACATATAGAATGACTAGAAAACGAAAAATGTTTTATAAAGCCGCACTGTCAACAGTCTCAAACAGTAAAATAACCTTCCAGTTCATTCGTGCAACGGAACCAGCGTAACCGCTTTCTCTCGGTGGCGTCGTAAGTGTCAAGCTTCTCTGACAGTTAGAAACTGACACTTTGAGGGGAAGTGAGAGGCCCTTCAAGGTCAACCGCGATGGTAATCTTTCTCATCTTCTATAGCGGAGTCTTACTGACAGGTGAGCATAATACACTTTTGTCATCATTAATCAAAGTTTCATTCATCCTTAGTGTGGGGACAACCAACTCTATATCCTCTGTCTATCCATGCCTGTCCAAATGAGACAGTGACATGCTATATTGTCATGGCAGTCAGATCAGTGTCATTGCATGGGAAGTACCACCTTACATCACAAGGACAGACATGAACTATATACAATTCGTTTCAGCTCCTCCGGCAGGAATCCCCTCTGTACATAATGTGGCTCGTGAGAATAAATTCTTTGCTAACCTCACTAATATCACGAGGTTGAATGGTAGTGTGGCAGACATGAACTAATAGTCTGATGATCATCACACATGGGATACAGAATGAGACAAGCATTATCTGTCTAGTGGCTAAAGGAGGTTCTGTGTTTCACTCGTCCTCCACACTTTATTTTGCAGATCAGATTCAGTGGTACACCGTTCACCCAGTATAACACAAAGTCCTACTACCCAGAGTCCTTCTAGTGGTTTCTCAGTTGTTACAACAAGTGGAAAAATCATTTCTTCAAAATGAAAGGGGGATATAGGGATGGTTTGAAGCACCAAAAAGGAAGAAACAAGGGGTTATTACACAGCAAAGATGCACAAAGCTACATGACACCATCCCTATATCTTTGTCTGATATTAAACTTTACTTCAAGGTAAACTGTTGCAGAGTGGAAATGACGGAGACGTCAAGCGCGGCTCTTTCCCAATTAGGGAGGAAAATGTCAGCAGGGCGAGATTGGTTGTGAACAATAACACAAAGATATAGGGATGGTGTCATGTAGCTTTGTGCATCTTTGCTGTGTAATAACCCCTTGTTTCTTCCTTTTTGGTGCTTCAAACCATCCCTATATCCCCCTTTCATTTTGAAGAAATGATTTTTCCACTTGTTTCCACTATTTTTCACGCCTTATGACAACACTGCATTTTCAGTCACTCTGATGTTCATGGGTGTTGTAGAGATAACTGTTGAAAGCAGAAGTTAATGGGCTGCTCCTACCTGAAGCAGGGTGTATGCGTAGTGTCTCCAACAAGGATGCAATTAGATTGTGGCACATATGGTGGGGTGGTTTCATAGGCAGGCTTCAGTAATCAGACTATAATGATAGCTATAACCTGGGGGACAAAGAATGAAGGCGCTGTGCAAGGCCCGCGTAACACGGCGCACACGGCCAAGTTGCTCCTCGTGCAAATCAACAGCTAAACGCAAGCTAGCCAGTTAAAATGTGTATACTGACTTACAGAAGGCACTGGAGGATAAGAATTCCTCTGCAGGCTAGGCATCCTGGCTTAGTCTCGTGCACCAGGTTCACGCACGAAATGCGCGCGCACCGCATTGGGGAAACGCCCTCCTCGGCGCATGCGGCTCACTGATGCTGAGTTAGCAGCAAATGGCGTTGTTCAGTGACTACCGTGGAAGAGCTCAATGATCTACCGTAGTGACTTGCGGCAAGAAACAAGCGATCGCTTGATATGCGTGCACACCTCCGGAAAATTTGGAGACGTTCTGTGAAAAAACCAACGCTTCAACTGCTTCCGGTAAGGAGCTAGCGGGTTTGACGAAGAAGAAGAAGATGAAGAATATTATTATTATTATGATGACACGGAAATCGCGAAATCGCGTAAGTGCGAATTCTCTGGTGGGGAACTGAGGGCACGTAGGAAGTCTTGGGGCATATGTATAGCTAGGTATTGGCCTCTAGACTATTGCTAGTGATTTTGAAGCCATGGTGAGTCATTCTCGCTGAGTTTTGAGGCGTTTTGTACGCGGATCACGTGAGATTTCACTCGTGTCATCCCTATATAGAGCGTCTACCGACGCTCTGATAGTAACCAGCTGTACTTGCTTGTGCACTTACAGCCATCACAATACACTCCATTGTCATGCCCTTACTGATAATCTACAGACATTGTAAGTTGTCATTTCTACTCAAATGTTTGTTCTGCAATGTCATTATTATTATAGGTACTAATAAAAACAGACAGCAGGAAAAGTGTGATGTGGTGGAGAACTCTGCTTATGGTGTCCATGCTCAAGGCTCAGCTGGTGATAGACTGGAGCCAGACTACAACATGGAGAACAACCCACTGTATGAGATGAGGATACTGTCAAATGAGGGACACTCACACAAGACACAAACACCAGCTCCAGTCCCTGTGTATGAGACTGTTGACAGTGTGGCTTTATAAACTGTTTTTACTGATTGTCTGTTCCGTTTTCAAATACTGCTGATTTACCAAACAGATATCATTGTTAAAACCCTGCGTCCTGGCGGGTAAAACTGCATAATATTGATGAAGGGGATTTTTTGATGCATGGCATGTGCATAGCGATTGGATTACTATAGCGACAGAGATAATCAAACAGCACAGTGCTGATTAGGCTACTCCAAGTTGCATTCCGGTTTCTGGTCAGGGCCTTTAAAAGTCAGGATGTGGACAGGTTTTACTCATTATGTCATTAGTCCACTTTAGTAATATGACCACAAAAATTCATAGAGGGAAGGTAGTCAAAACAAAAAAGAAGACAAGTGCAAAGCCATGAGTACACACAGGGTTGCATGCGCAGTCAGGCCAAAACTGCGTTCTCTTGAAATGGATGCGGGCGGCGGACTAGAAACCCGTATATATATATAGCTATACCCTTTCAGTCACAAAATGTTGTAAATTTACACACTTCTAGAAACGTCAACAAAACTCGCACAATTGTGAACTTTGACCCGGTAGGCGGGTGGCATGGCGGCATTATCTCGTAAAAACCACCCACGCATCCTCAGAGGTGGTCGGTCGGCACTTGGATGTGGCGGTCGGAGCTTTGATGTTGCTTTCATCTACCCTTCCAGTACTCTAAAAAATAGCAACAAGGTCCGGATTGAGTGAGACATGTCATAAATGTCTCAGCAGGATGAAAGGCAGGCACAGAGGCTGTGCGTGGCAGAAAGGAAGATCGCCACAGCATACGTGCGCGGGACATGTGCCTTTGTGTGCCTGTATGTGTGCATTTGTGTGTGCCCGTACAATATGTGCATGCTTTCCATAAAATTGGTGTGCTATTGGCAGCACTGACCAGGGGTAGGTACATAGTTTGTCACACACCATACTGTACATTATTACCGCATTTGCAGCGAGGGTTTTACTGTAGTTGTCATGTGTCTGTCGTGAGATCTCACTTGGGGTTATGAACAACTTTCTGTCTCAGTGTAGGCATATTCGTACCCTTCTCTATGATTTCATAAAGTGTCATCCCTACATCCCCCTTCTATACATCAGTGTGGTCATATTCATGCCCTTCTTTAAAGTGACATCCCTACATCCCCCTTATATAGAAACAGAATTGTTGGCTGCCTACTAGAGAACTGTACAGTTGTACAAGTAAATAAAAATTCTGTGAACTTAAATAAAAGAGGCATATAGGGATGGTATAAAAAAGAAAGGGAGACAAAATGGGGATGGGATACATGAAGCATGGTTAAAGAACAGATATGAGCACGCTGACACCCCCAACCCAATCACACAATCCCTATATTATTGTTGCCTGGTGTGCTACTCTTATAGGGAATGTGCCATTATATAAGGGCTAAAGGTTAGCATTCTTTCACCTACAACAGCTACATACATAAAATACTTCCCTGGGCTCTATGGAAAACATGGCCGGCATTCCCTTCTCTAAACTGTGGTTTTTTCTGCGAGAGTTTAAGTTTTGCTGCAAATGCCAGGCACATGAAAAATCCCCTATCACTAAAGTACGGTAGTACTTAGTGACATAGGGATGACACAGGTTGTCCTGCATTATGCCCATACATTTGAGATTTTCATGTTTCACTTTCTATTTCAATCAGATCCAACTTTTGACATATGAGACTGATCCGTATCGTCACAAAGAGCATGTATCCAAGAAATGCTTATCACGTATATTCAAAAAGTCTTCATTTTCTTCTTCTTCTTGTTGTGTTGTTGTTGTTGTTGTTGTTGTTCAGTTTAGACAAGCGTATCTCAAAAACCGGGTAAGATATGGATATGAAACTTTGCACAGATATTGGAATCCATGACAGGTCATGCAAGAGCATTTTTATTGATTCGTAAACAATTTTGTTTACATGTAAACAACAACAAATAGCCCCAGGCAATACATTATGATAGAGACAAATAAAGTGTGCTAACTGGGTAAAGCTAATACCCAGAGTGATAAAACTTTGTACACATATGCAACCCATCATTAGTATCAAAATGTAAACATTACAAGTTTGTAAACAACAACAAACAGCCTCAGGCAATAAAAACTGTAAAATGTGTTTGTGCCTATAACTTGTTTATGGTGGGACCTCTAACAATGAAACTTGGTGCACTGATGTACCATGATGAGAGTTTTATCGAAACAGAATTTACAAGTTTGTAAACAACAACAAACAGCCTCAGGCAATAAAAACTTGTAAACTATATTATTGCCTATAACTTACTTATGGTGGGTCCTCTAACGATGAAACTTGGTACACTGATGTTCCATGATAAGAGTTCATCGAAACAGAAATTACAAGTTAGTAAACAACAATAAACAGCCTCAGGCAATGAATACTTGTAAATGGTGTTTGTGCCTCTAACTTGCTTATGGTTGGTCCTCTAACAATGAAACTTGGTACATCGATGTACCATGGTGAGAGTTCATTGAAACAGAAATTACAAGTTTGTAAACAACAACAAACAGCCTCAGGCAATAAATACTTGTAAATGATGTTTGTGCCTGTAACTTGCTTATTGTGGGTCCTCTAACAATGAAACTTGGTACACTGATTTACTATGATAAGAGTTCATTGAAACATGAATTACAAGTTTGTAAACAACAACAAACAGCCTCAGGCAATTAAGTGCTGTTTTTCCTATAACTTTGTACACTTATCTACTTGGAAGTGAAATAAAAATGTAGATGACGACTAACAGACCGAGGCAATAAATACGTGTTACTTTTTATATGGACATTATGCTCCAATGCATGTGCATTCCGTAAAAAAAGGAAAGGAGACAAGTAAATAAAAAATTCAGCGAATTAAAAAGTGTGGAATATAGGGATGCCATAAAAAGCAAGGAGACAAGACAGGGATGACTTGGGCATGTCATGCAGTAGTACAATGGGATGATTGTTACATCTTCAAACTGACATTTCTTGCTCATGTAAATTTTACTCCACACAAGCCCTATATTGTCGCAAAGCACGAGTGATCTCTATCGTATGATGTGCAGCTATGACTCGTTTCCTATGCACGTAAGACTGGTAGCTAATGCCCTCTCTGACAGGTCCTCAGTTTTGAATCGTGACTGTGTTTACTTCAATGTTCGCTCAACTAACCGGTTTTACAATGCTGCTTTCCCTACAGAATTCATTTGCCAGTCTTCACACTACACTATTCAAACCTCATGTCATGAGTAAGAGTGGCGACAATATAGGGCTTGTGTGGAGTAAAATTTACATGAGCAAGAAATGTCAGTTTGAAGATGTAACAATCATCCCTTTGTACTACTGCATCACATGCCCAGGTCATCCCTGTCTTGTCTTGCTTTTTATGGCATCCCTATATTCCACACTTTTTAATTCGCAGAATTTTTTATTTTATTTTTTATTTACTTGTATACCATGCAGCAATGCATTCGTGTTGTGGGTTTGTGTACATAGGATTAGTAGCAAATTTGTTTCTCTTCTATTATGAATATCAGTATGTAAGAGGCCTAATAAAAACATATTTAATGTTGGCTAAGAAATTCAATAATACAATGAGATATATTGATGATCTTTTAACACTAAATAATACTGCGTTTCATTCAGCGATAAGTGACATATACCCTTGCGAGCTCCAACTGAACAAAACTACGGAGTGTGAAACACAACGGTCGTACTTAGATTTACTGGTAACTATAGAAAATGGGAAATATTAACAGCATTATATGACAAGCGAGACAATTTCAATTTTAATATTGTCAAATTTTCCATACTTTTCTTCTAATATTCCATCTGGACCTGCATATGGAGTTTATGTTTCCCAGCTTGTACGTAGAGGTAGAATATGCAGTAACTATGCTCATTTTGCGGTGAGGCACTAGCTACAAACTTACTCAAAGACTTGTTCGCCAAGGATTCAGGTACTCAGCATTGTGTGTAGTTTTTCAAAGGTTTGCGAAGAAACATGTGTGGTTTTTAGACAATATGGTTGTAGCGTACGCAGACATATTGAAGATGGTGTATGTTTACCAGCAATGGATCCGTTCCAGAGTCGCCATGTCTCACGCAGATATATATATTTAAACGGATACGTTTTTTTATTTTACAACGCGTGCATACAACTGTGCACTAAATAGCAAAGCCGCTCTGTACCTCATGAGCTTGGTCTGCGCGTAAGTTTTTGTTCTTTCTTTCCAGATTTTCTATTTTTCTATTTTGTCTATTTGTCAATATTACTATGAACTTATTTTACAGAGATTTTTACCGCCTCTTCCTTTTACTTTTTACTTTTTCATTAACAAAGTGGTGTACTAGTGTAGCTGCTACTGAAAGCACACAGGGAAGTTTGGCTTACACATGTACATACCAATGCAGTTGGAGCCATTATGAGCCAGTGTGTAGCCCTCATGGCAGGAGCACTGATACCCACCATCTGTGTTGTTGCAGGTGTGTGGACAGCCGCCATTGTTGACCAGACATTCATCTTCATCTGAGTGTAAGAGAGGGGAGGGAAAGAAGATAGAGTGATAGAGAGGGTGAGAGAAAACATGGAAGG
>CASHTH010002354.1:0-77650 GCA_030341885.1 Geodia barretti | reverse complement strand
AAAAAAAAAAAAGGAAGAAGAGAAATCTCTGGCCCCTTTCCCTCAAAATCTTCTTCGTTGGGGTGGCATGGGTTCACAATAAATGGTCACATTGGCTTGTTTCGCGCCCGTGCCGTGAGGTAGACTCCATTTCTAATCTCGCGCAGGAACGACAAACGCGGCACGGTGGGCGACGGGGCCCAATGGCCATATTTGTGAACCTAGCACCTTACTGCACTCTATCCATCCCACCCCCCTCTTCTTCTCTCTCTCTAACTCCTCCATCTTTACTGATTCCTCTTTTTACAGCATCAAATATTGGTTACTTACTTTACTTACTGTAAGTTGTGTTACGTGGGAACAAAGGACACTATGCGGGGGAAACAGTTTTGTCCGCTGTAAGAGAGGTCGTCCGTATGTTAGTAGTCAAATATAACACACTTGGCATTGGGGGTTTGAAAAACAACTGTCCTTTGTAAGAGAGGTCGTCCCTGATCCTCGGAGGGTCCCTTAATTGGAGGGTTGCAACTGTATTTTTTCTGCAGTCTCAAGCTTCTTCAGAGCTATATCTGAGAGATATGCAATTGCATTTGGTGCGGTTGTCTGGCGACAAAGGGCCATACCCATATGCCTTAGCCAACCAGGACCCTCGCACACAAGCTACAGTTGCACTAAATACAAGTATGTCATGTAATCCTGATGTGAACGAGCTCCTGTAGATTTTGTGGATATATTATATAAAAGATAATGTTCAGGGGCTCGCATTTCACGCGTGCCTGAAAACACTGTGTTATACAAGAGAGGTGCGGGTTGAGTTTCCAGAGCAGCTCTATCAGGTACTTACATGGTTGACTATTTACACTTGTGCCGTATATTATAGCTTTCGTCCTCCTAGTCTTTTGTAAATCCTGGCGATGTGCCAACCAACTGGATAACCAAGGGGTGACGCAACCCAAACACATATGTAGTTCAAGACAACGCGCTATTCTCGTGTCATTCCCCTTAATCCACCACAGCTATCTAGTGTTTTAATTGATCCATCGACCTCCATCCTCCTTTTCTATGTCTCTTCACATCCTTCTCATTTCTTAATCTCGTTCGCTCTACATGGAAAATAACGCGATACCTCACTAAAGCTGATAAGAAGAAAAGTAGCTAGGTCCACCTATGTACTACATATGAGACGGTAATACATACTGATGAATAGGATAAGATTTTCTACGGTAGAGAAGTAACTTGAAAAAACATTTTGCAATGACTCCATGCCAAATGTTGGACTTAACTGGAAGGAAAAGGATGGAGATGGAATCTTGTAGATTGGCATAGTCTCCATAAGGCACTGAATGTAACACGCTATCATGAGTGATGGTAACATGCTGTGTTTTAGCGAAAATATGTATACAAGTGTAATACTAATAATATCTCACGTTGTCTTATTCTGTTAATCACAGATTAATATGGTAAGGCTAAAATGACAGGAACTATACATACAACATCAAGAAAAATTAGGACCTGGCCGAAGAAGAGTTTGAGGTGAAAATGCAAGCTTTTTGATGTACGGCAGGATCAGGGGAATGTGCATGGCAATAGTACAACCATAAACAACTCATTGACATTCAAGTTAAACTCTAGTAGAACATATCCCTCAGCAAGCATTACGGAATTGAGGTGCCGCTTGCGGCTGTTTCTGTTCTACTTAGTGAGAGACACACACATGACCACCATCCTGACTCCTTTAAGTGAGCTCCAACCACTGTATCACGTACAATGCATAGCGCTGGAGGAGGATTGAGGCTCTGGATGTGCAGAGCGGAACAGAATTACCCTAGAGAGATATGATTAGGGTGGAGAAGGTAAGTTCCAATCGGAAAGGATCACATTGATGTGGTTCGAATCTCGCCACACTGAGTGAGAGATGTTCGTAAGAAATATGAGACGGTGGTGAGAAGAGAGTGAGGAGAGCGAGTGGCCGAGAGCGAGTGAAGTAATTGGCTAGAAGGGGTCTAGAACTTATTCAGAAAGCTCTGAGCAGATTGTGGCAGCCGGCGTTCTAGCAGATCGAGACGTTAGAAAGCGGACATATAAGAGCAATTCACACACTATATAGGACAGGTGACCATTTTACTTATTCCCCCCACTACCTTGCCCAATTAAGTAGTCAAAACTATTGGTGGATGATTGGCTTGGTTTGTTCTTGCACTGAATGTGTCCTGACACAAATGCAGAGAATCGTTGACACCACTTTTTAGAGGTTAGTGGGGTGAGAAGTTGCAAAGAGACAAGCAAAAAAAGTATAAGGTGAAGAAAGCGGTTCCATAAAGGTAGATAAGGGAGGTTTGCAGAAACACAGAGTACGAGTTAATATTGAAGCAGATCACATTACTAATGGATTGGCTTTGTCTTTTTTATTACCTGGTTGTCGACGCGCACTCAATCACAAAATGCAGAGATTCGGTTCTGCACACACGTCTAAGTTTAGCAATGTTCTCACTATATGTGGATACTTTGGCAAAGACATATACGTTCGAGTCGGAAAGGTCGATAACTATAATGAGATAGCATAGAGTTCTCAGATAGAGAACTGGTTAGTAGTACAAGAGTTCAGTAGAAGTGCAATAAGTTATAGCTACACCCTTATTAGGAGGTTTGGAGGTAGGAGACAGTGAAATGGAGGCGAGAAAAATGTCGATGATCTAGATAGAATATAGTCAGAAATTCAAGAGTACATACTATTCCATAACTAAATAATATTAGGATGGTTGGCTTGTTTCTTCTAATTGGCGCAATATCGTTGACACCTTATTTAGGGGGGACAATGAATACTGTGCGAGATAAGGAATTTAGGGTGCATGAGATAGAAGAGCTACCATCATACACCAATTCTAGTCAAATATTAAGGATATTTGTTTGTCTCTTTTTTCAACTCTTGTGCCTACAAAAATGCAAAATCGTGAAGTCCTTATAGAAGGGGGGACAGGGGAATTTTGGGTGAGATGCAGCGAGATAGAAATGTACATTCCATACACAAACTCTGTCAAACGTATTAAGGATAGTTGGTTTGTCTCTTTTTTACCACCATACCCTACAAAAAAACTGCCAAAATCGTTGACACCATTTTATTGAGGTGATGGCAAAGGGACAACGAATACAAGCGAAAGAGGGATGTTGAGGAAGTAAAGTGTCTTACCATTGCATACACAATGATCAACTTGTTATGGCACAACCCAATGGGCCCTTGAATACATTCATGCACATGTCCAGTATATAACAACAGGGTGTATACACAATTAGTATACAACATTACTAAATATCAGTTAGACAATCAAATTACTCGATTCAAATGAGCTATGTACTAATCTGTTGTATATTCTATACCCACAGACAATAGCCTGGAGAAACCCAAGTCTGCGAATGCTGTGTACATGACAAACGCCACTTTCACCTGCGGATGGAAAGGTATACATAACTATTGACATGATATCCGATTAAGGCTTGCATAAGTATTATTTAAAGGGGATGTGGCAGTATCTGAAGGCTAAATAATTTAGAATGCTACTAAAAAAAACGGAACTCGATTGCATTCTTTCACTGTGCCCTAATGGTTTGTTCTATCCTTAGTAACATTTCTAAAGTTTAGGCCTTATATACAGTACTGCCCGACATTCCCTTTAATGGGGGAGATAAATCTGTAACTAAGGCTTGGAATGAGTCCGCCTAAAACAGTGTGATGATAGAGCTGCCAATCTGTCTACAGCTGTTTGTTGTGACGCTTCATCTCTCGTGTATTATACCGACTATGCTACGCTATTTATAGGAGTATATAGATATAGATAGACACGTGAAAATGCATGTTCGTTCTTCATATAATTTGTATGGCAAAAATACGTGTGTGTTTGGCAGCGTTTGGTGGCACATGATACGGTGTCACAGTGCACGCATTGCTGTGTGGTGTGCAGGTTGGTGCAGCCATAGAGCCCAACCCCGGGGAGTGTTTTCTGGAGCAGAGAGAAGTAGACGGAAGAACTGTCTATGACTACATCGCAAGGATCGCGAGTGCTAGTACGTTATGTATATCGTAATTCTATTGTGAACTACTGCATACTAATAGCTGTGTGATGTACATCGCAGGATAGATCGTTTTGTGTTAACAGCATAGAGGTGGTGAGTTCAAATCACATGCAGAGAGCTGTTTCTTCTCTCTGTTTTCTTCTCCTTCTGACTTACTTGTCAGTGCATTTTCAGCCTATTATGTATATCAGTGTGTATACCTGTCGTGGGATTGGGATGCGTGTAAGGCGTGTGTGTACTAGGAATCCAGTAAAGAAAGCTGTCTAATCCTCACACCTCAGTCCAGTGGAACCCCTCTAATCTGGACTACAATGAAGTGTACTGTATATCGTGTTGTTCATCACATACAGGACTACCCGTCAGTCTACCAGTTGAGACAGCTCATTCAGAGCTCCCAGACCAACGTGGTGTTTGCCATCAGTACCAGCCGATCCACACCCAGCCCTTATGGGGTGAGCCCCTTCGATGATTGCCACCATGTTGCCTATTATTATCCGCCCCAATTCAAACCCGAATGTGTTGGAACAAAATACGGGGTTCATGCTGTCCTATCTATGTTTTACAACTATTTTGGTTAACTTCACTGAACTCAATACTTTAAACAAACTGCTTCATCCAGCATACCGGATGAATGTATACATACATACATGCACACAATACAATTTATACCATTATTAATTAACCCCTCATGTACTGCTGGTGTACTGCAGGACCTGAAGGAGGAACTGAAGTTGGGGGCAATGCTACAGATCACTTCTCTGGAGGCCGACGCTAGCAACCTGGTGTCTGTCATTAGGAGCAGCTATGACGTGAGCCCCTATTGTAATTTCCTTAATTGGTGAGCAAAGCGAGCCTGCCTAGTAGTATGACTGTAACGTTCAATCAGCACTGCACATACCGTAATGTTATATCATTCTTAAACACGTGAAGAGTAATGTGATACGTACATGTGTACTGTTGAGGGTATGAGAGACAAGGACTGGCCATCAATTCTGATTAGATCTGCACAGGTAGTTAATTTTAAGCGGCCTAAATTCTTCGTACTTTTAGCAAGAAAGTGTGAAGAAAGACAGGCTAACCAACCATCCTGACTACCTTGGCTATAGCTGGAGAGTGCAGTATAGGATGGACTAAACTTTTTGTACTTTTTGCAAGCAAGTGTGAAGAAAGACAGGCTAACCAACCATCCTGACTACCCTTGGCTATAGCTGGAGAGTGCAGTATAGGATGGACTACACTTTTTGTACTTTTTGCAAGCAAGAAGGAAGAAAGACAGGCTAACTAACCACCCTGACTACCTTTGGCTATAGCTGGAGAGTGCAGTGCAAAAAGTCAGAGGGAACTGTGTTAATATAGGACGGCCTGATTTGTTCGTACTTTTAACAAACAAGTTTGAGGAAAACCCGGCCAACCAACCTTCTCAAATATCTTGTACATAGCTTGGTAACGCAGTGCAAATTTAGCAAGCAAGTGGGATTCAGGCCTACCAACAAGCCTGAATAATGTAAATCACCTAGCAGTGAATGGGTGGCCTAATCACCAGGAGGGAGGAGAGAGCTGATTATCAACCTGTACCACAGCTACCCTCAGAAGTAATAAATTTTATGGATTTTTCTTACAGAACATCACTCAGGAGATTAGGCTGACTCCAGACAAGGAGCTGCCTCAGGTCACCTTCGCCTACAGCGACGCTGAAAACTGCAGACTGTGAGTTGAACAGAGAATGGCATGCTTCCACACTAGACGTTATGTACCCTTATTCCCCTAGTTACTACATTATGAGGTATATACATACAACATTAAAATGGTGTAATGTTTGATCCAGATCGGGGAATGGTGCAGTATGCTCAGATATAACTCTGAACTCGTCTGTGTCGCTCGTGGTGACAGTCAACATGACCTCCTGTCTTCCTAATATCACCACGTACGTACATATGGATGGATATTGTTGAATGTGCGTAGAATAGAGAGTAGTAAAGTTTGAAGAATGTGGTATCGTTTGCATGTTGCATGGTGTTGTGAAATACTCCCCCCCCCCATCACGTGTAGTGTGAATTTGAGGTCAGCTGCATTTGGAGCAGTTACGTTGGAGTTGGTCCCACTGTGTCAGTGTGACTGCTCTCTGGAACAAGTAAGTATCTATGTATAGCCTTTTCCTCCCACCTCTCTCTCTGTCTCTTTCTCTCTCTCTCTCCTCTCCTCTCTCTCTCTCTCTCCCCCCCTCTCTCTCCCTCCCTCCTTCTTAGATGTATTGCATACATATGTGGTACATAAATGGGTGGCATACAGTGTGATGAGCTGTTTTACTTGATGACATACGTAACCACCACACAGATATTGTATGTAAATAGTCGTTTCTCTCCAACTGTAAGCCTACTGCATACTGTTGATATGCTAGACGAAAGGCTTTTCGACTAGTGTATAGGTACGTATGTAAATGTAGCACACACACTTTAGCCTCCTCCCCTCTGTGTGTGCCTAAATCTCTCTGTGTCTCATGTACCTAGGAACCTAATGCCAGCCAGTGCAGTGGAGCCGGGAATCTGACTTGTGGAGTCTGCCACTGCAATGAAGGAAGGTCAGAACCTACATACATACATGTACATACGCACATGTAGTTAGTTTGTACTTGCCTATTTATACACGACATGCACACACAAACAACATGTGTGCTCAGATTTAAAGTGTATATAGGGATGGACAAATTTGTCTGGGATGTGCGTACGTATGTATGTATATACAGCAAATAACAAAACAGATAGTGTGTTTATGTTTTTTTGTCAACTACTCCTAACAGAAGTGGCAGTCAGTGTGAGTGTGAAGACCAGACAACAAATACTTGCAAGTATGTATGTGTGTGTATGTGTGTGTATGTATGTGTGTGCTATTACACCTTGTGATTATGCTTGACTAGACTTGATAGTGATAGCCATTGGGTTCGTGATACCAACATAATTGTGACCACACCCTGAAGTTATAGTGGGGAGTGAGACTGTGTAAACAGAGTAGTAATGAACGTTTGAAACCTACGCATGGTGGCTGTTGGCTGGTCACAGCTAAGTGTATGCTAAGGTCACTTCTCTTTGAGGTGAAAGTATTGAAACATATGGGACACAGCCAAAACCAGCTTTTTTAATACGGTATCAATGTCCGTTAGGTGAGACATGTCAATCTGTGTGTGTGTGTGTTACACCAGGACTGAGGAAGTGACTGAAGAGTGTTCGGGGAGGAAGAGAGGGGAGTGTGACTGCGGCCAGTGTGCGTGCTATGTGCAGGACCAACTGCTCAGAACCGTGAGTTGGCGTGGACCACAATGACACATTGCTCAACCTAGTGGGCATTCAGGCAAAGGTTGGCCTGTTCGTCTCCCAAACCTCACGTTACAAATGCAACAAACAGCCACCCTGTTTTTCACTGTTGCTCCTACAACCCTTTGTTACAATTGACACCCATGTATTATAATGGGTTAATTGCTCAGCTCATTGGTGGAGTTGACACACAGTCATATGTTATACCAATGCTTGAGGGTGGTTTGCATTACACTCTCCAGCTATAAACCAATGTATTCAAGATAGTTGGTTTGTCCGTCGTTCCCTTCACCTTCATGTGAAAAAGGCAAAAACAGGCCACCCTATTTTCATCAGTCACTTAACACAGCACCAGTAGAGTACATACATACGTACATACATAGGCAAGTCTCTGTTAACATGTGGTGTTGCTATAATGTAACTGCGTTCTACAGAGGAACATGACGAAGCTGTATTTTGGAGAGCAGTGTCAGTGTGACCACCTCACCTCATGTGGTGGTATTAACGACCAGGGGCAGCTCTGTTCAGGTACGTATGCCACACCCACCACACCCACAATTGTACACATGTGGTTCAGAGGAGGTGTGACACGGAATATATGATGTAATCGTAGTGGTGGGGAGAAGGGGTAGGGGGATACATGTATAATAGACAAAGGTGCAGTGAGATGTGAGAGAGTCTCATTCACTATAGTAAAATTGTCAGGGGTGGTTGGTTTCTAATATCATTTATTGACGTGCCTGCCAAAAAAATTACGTATTACTGACAATGTATGGATCCACCAGCTGTTTCTCTCTGACTAAATCCAGACGGAAGACCTAGCCGTGGTTTGAATACATTTGTAGATCTTCCTGCGAACTCGTTAACAAAAATTTGTTTGCCAGATTTTGAAATAAAAGTGCTATTGCTATACATTCACCACTACGAGCTACTTAGTACAACTATGGTATCGTGTTACCATAGACCACCATGCACTGAATCTACAGGGCGAGGTACGTGTGATTGTCCATCTGGCAAGTGTGTGTGTAGTGCCACTGGCCCCATCTCTGGACGACTGTATACTGGAGACCTGTGTGAATGCAATCCTGATGCCTGCTTCAACACAGACTACCCCAATGTACGTGTACTCTACACATACAACGTGTATGTTTATTATTGTGTGGGGCTTTTATGGCCGGCTGTGCTGTGCACTTATACACAAACTACGTTTACCTACAACCGCTGCAAGTGGGTTTGTGTTTGTATGTACACCCACACAACAGGGAAACAGAAGGAGAGAACAGCCTTCCATGTAACTCTCATTGTATGTATGTTATCTGGTACCTCGTGTATGTGTATGTATGTATATACCTTGTATGTGAAAACTGTACGAGGTGAGAGGCAAAGGCACAACAAACAACTACACCCAGGACAGTTTTTTTTCCAAGGAAAAAGAAGAGATATACGTGTGTGTGTGTGTGCGTATGACTCTCTCTCTCTCTGTCTGTCTGTATGTCACAGAGGACGTGTGCCTTCACTGGTAGTCTGGGTAGTCTCGGAGATGCAGAATGTGGATGTAATACCTGTCTGTGTGATTTCAACGGAAACAACGCAGTACCAGCTGGTGACGGGACATGTAGTCCAGTAAGTGACAGTCGTACCATCTAACATGACTATAGTGTCAGTGACACGAAAGAAACGCACCACAATTCACTCAACAAGTATCGGCATCCCTTTTTATACAGATTGGGTATAATGTGTATTTTGAAAACGTTTCGAGGGATAAAATTTCGTGAATTTTGTTCTTTTTTAGGATAATTTTTCTCTACATGATATTTAGGGAAACTGCTATTTGTATAGTATAGCCGGTAGTCTGTGAAAGGTTTTTCAACATTTTTGTGAAATTCATTAGTTTCTTGCTATACGATAAGTTAGCAGAGGCATGTGTACAAAATTGTGTGTTAAATAGTGTTTGTGGACCCATTCTTTGTTAAGATCTGTGGTCTAATTATTGCAGGGGCCTCCTCCCTGCAGCAGGAGGGAGCAGTGTGCCCGTTGTGCCAAGAACCTTCAGAGCTCGTCCACTGACTGCAATCAACTACGGCGAGACGAAGGGTGCGACCCAATCTTACTCACTGGCGACGCCAGTCTTCCCGGTCAGTTTCAACTCCATACTGTAGTTCCAAGGACACACCTGAAATGAGGACACCCCTCTAGTAAGGACATGCTGTTTCTAACATGACATTAACCACTGAAATAAGGACACCTCACTAATTATGGACACTTTCCTTTCAATCATAATATTGGTGTCAGGAATTCCACTGTACATAAATGTAGCAAAAGTTTTGAAGATCCCAGGCAACCACCAAACTTAAAGACTGAAAATTAATGCATCACGTCAACATTATTCAAAGGTCTTGCGCTCTGTTATTTTCTTGTCATTTATTCCTATAACTGTACCAAACGACTAACATAACAAAAACACGGTGTAGCTACTCCCCTAGAATAAGCACAAAGTCTGCTGTGTTAGGTTTGTGCTGTGCGTGTACAAACGCATCTAATAACACAGTCAACTGCACGCACACGCAAACACCGCCATCTATGTAGACACTCGCAATCTGGAGTGCACATTCCAGGCTGATGGCTGCACCCACACCTTCTACGTCTCTCTCTCCCACCAGACTGTGTACGTCGAACCAGGAGAAGGTCAGTTGTGTTCTCAGAACGAAGGACCAACGTGTGTATGTGTAGTTTATCTGCCTTTTTTTAGCTGAGCTTTATACATACAGTGGTGTATCTGCCATCATCAGAGTGAAGAACTTAAGGAACCATGCTAATTACTCCTTCGTACATTGAACATTAAGGTTGTATATAGGACACACTGGGACCATGAAAATTGTCCTTATACAGAGGTGTCCTTTATAGAAATACACGAAAGTATTAGGAAACGTTATAGAGGTGTCTTTTATTCTATAGAGGTCCCACTCTAGTAGGGGAATCCTTAGTGAAAAGTGTAGGTGCATTTCTCTCGTAGTTCAGACTATTTTATATCCCCCCACCTACACCCTTTCCTTTTTTCCCTTTCTTTTTCCTCTCTTGTTCTCCTTCACTCTCTCCTCCTTCTCTTCTCTTTTTCTTTTTCTCCCATATCTGTTGTTTTTCTTTTTTCCTCCCTCCCTCCCTCCCTCCCTCCCTCCCTCCTATTATGCAGACTGCGGCGGGCAAGAAAATGAGATCAACAATCTCATATGGATCATACCAGTCTCAGTCATAGGTGCCCTCCTATTCCTTGGTCTCCTGGCACTCTTGGTGATCCTCTTCATCTTCTGGGCACTGGTATGAAAATCCACTCAGCACCAATAAAAAATATATATATAGGCACAGGCGTATAAATTTACTGGGTGCTGGTACAAATTGACTGGGCACTAGCTCCTGTAACGCTAGCCTGGTATAATGCAATTTGCAGGGAAGTATGCAAGCCTAGTGTAGTTTAAACTCATGCTCTGTAATGTGAATGTTTATGCCATTATTACTTATGTGATTAATGTATAATACCAGCAAGGCATGATATATAAAATGCTGTGCTTATCTTCCTCTAAAGTACTGTTTTCCGTGTTTTTACTAGCATGTCCAACACACAGAGACTTTTCCCTGCACAATAACAGACCCATGGGAATTGTACATGTGTACAGCCTAGCCATGATGTCGTGATGTACAACTGCATTGTTTCACCATCTGTCCCTACTGTCCATCTTTTCAGGACCGATTTGAATTCAGAAAATTCAAACACAACTTGGAAGAAGCTGACTGGGTTCCTGTAAGTTCCACCACATTACAGTGTGCAACAGTCTTTATAAAGCAGATGCTCATTAAACCCACACCCCAATTCCCATCTGTTAAGCATTCTCCACCAATGGAAAACTTTTGCCCTATTGAAAAATTGTATTTGTTTTGAGCTCATAATAATGAGGACACCTCTCTATAGTGGGGACCTGTTCGTTACTTTAGTGTTACTGAAAGACACTTCTGAATGCAATCACTGTAAAATGTAGTTTTAAGCACATACCACATTTGCTAAACATGACTGTTGCTTTTTTCCCCACAGCAAGAGAACCCAATCTATGTGTCTCCAAATCAAGAGTACACCAATGTTGCTTACAAACGTCCATCCAGGATAAGGCAGAACTAGAAGACACTTTTATGTTAGAGCAGTTTCACTCATTACGTCCACAATTAGTTATTTTTACCACCTCCTATTATGTAATTAAAGATCTCCCGCTCTAATAAACACTGCGCATGCGCAACAACGCCCAACCTTGTGTGCGGGGGCGGATACAGTAAGTATCCGAGAGTTTACGGAGAATGTGAGCGTATGCAAAGTGCCTGTGTAGTGGTGTGCACCTTGTTTCTGTTCAATGGTACCAGCGATGTTCCTGCTTTTACTGGCTGTCGTGGGGACGTGCTACGGTGAGTGTCATGGTAGCTGGCCGAGCTAATACACATTTATACGTAGGCTAGCTTTGTAATAATATTATTCGTTGCCGGGTGAATATTGGCAAAGCCTGTCAGTGTCACAGCAGAGAGAACGTGTGTGAGAGTACACGGTAGCCCATTGCGACACCGTGTGGCATGAGCTATACCGGCTTGTTTGTGCTCAAGGCCAGGTATAGTATAGTATAGCTATGTAAAGGTGAAATGGTAGGGCGGCATTTGAGTTGAGATAATTATTTCCTAGCTGTGACTGTAGTTGAGAGGGCAATAAAGGTGTCAGCTCTGTGAGCAAGCTTCCAGCAGCTACTAACTGACCTCATTTCCTGACATAGTCCTACATAGATAGTATTATTATACTCCCACCATCTTCCTGTTTGTTGCTGGACCAGCAGTTATTATTGCACACCCAAGCAGTTATTACCACTCTATGCAGTTACTGTACCACACTATGGATAATATGCACAGCAGATATTGCACCACTTAGCGAATGTTGGTACATACCACTCTATAATTATGTCGTTATTACGAGGAAAGTTTGATATTTCCCTATGCATAATAGCTAGTCACTCTATATCGCCCACTAATATTTGCTTAGATAGAGAGTGCGGAGGAATGGAATATGCATAGCTGGAATTCCTCTGAACATGCAGTAATTACGAATTGCCATTTATACACTTACTGGTATTGGCTATATTGTATAAATTTTTTGAGATCAATGTACATGTGTACATGTATGTTCGTACAGTGATTGTTACCAAACTTTCTGTTTTTTTAAGTGTCGGAGTTGATTGCGCATGTTAGGTTTTGTGTATACGTGGGCAAACCGGGAGTTTTTTTTTCAGCCCTAGGGGTATTCCTGTATTAGTGTGTAGGATTTTGTGGATTAGCCTTGGTTTACTGTTTGTGGTTTTCATGTGTGAGTAAGTGCAGGTAATCATGTACACATCACATGGTCTAATACCTTCATGTATGTAAGTGAACTGTACTATATATGTACTGTACAGGTCAAGGGGAGGCAGACAGCTGCAATCAGTGGGAGAGTTGTGATGAGTGTATAGCCATGGGAGTCGGCTGTGTCTGGTGTCCGGACCCTCCTGTGAGTCTACATTGGTTTCAAAAACCAACAGCAATGCCGCAAAAGCAAACGACACAGCTACACCTGCATTATATGTTCAAAGGAAAACAAACAAGCCCTGGGTGGGATTTGAACCCACGACACGCTGCCGTCTAAGCCGAGCGTGAGCGTTCTACCCACTGAGCTACGGGGCAGCTCGGCAGGCAGTGGGTTGAATCTGTATATCACACAAATCATGTACAACTGTGCTGTGGTACCAGTAAACCCTCACTTAGTATGTATGTATACTGATGCTGTTGATGACTTTTCATCTACTGTATTGTGTGCTTCAGAAGAATGTGCATTTTGAAGTTTTCTCTCCCACATGAACCGGTAAAATTGCATGTACAAACATGCAGTGTGACCAAACACTCATTGATTGTATTAAAAAGCAATGTCAACTTTCCCTGTTCCCTATCTATTATCTCTCCCCCACAGCCATTCTCAGGTCACAGATGTACCAGTAACCAGACAGCAGACTGTCTCTCTGGGCTTGAAAACCCAGTGGCCGCCCCTCCACAGATAGTGAAAGAGGTGAATTTAAGTTAGTAAAGGCTCTTGAGTCAGACACACAAGTGTTGGTGGAAGACTACACAACTCTCCCTATCCATTGATTACCTTCATTAAACATCTAAACATAGGCTGTGGTCATATTCCTGAGTGTATGTACAATTTGAGAGTTGAATAGCATGTATATACCACGATTACAGCTATCCCTCTCTATACCAATCCATGAGAGAATGCAGTTATTGGTTCAGCATTCCCTCTCGGTTCATGTCGGTTGCTTATTGACTCTCGACCACATGGAATGAGTAGTTGCCAATAGCCAGCAGTGTTCACTGCGTATTGCACCCATACTGTAGCAAAACTTTTCCTACCTGAAATCCCAGGAAATTGTCCCAAAGTTATCACGGTCTCAATTGTGCATGACTGGAGTAGTAATTACGGTGTGTATGTCACTCTCAGGAACCATTTGGAGAAACAGTTCAGATATCTCCACAAGAAATCCGTCTTAATCTCCGAACAGGTACATTGTATGTATGTATATATACAGTCCTCTCAACTGTGTTTCATGCATAGTACGTACGTATATTCATGAAGTGGCACCGTGGACCCTTACACACATAGAAAACATGAATGGCTTGTACATGAAGCTAGTGTAGCTGTAAGTCTGTGAGAGAAACATGTCTGTTTTTGAAGAGACATAGAAACTGTGACCAGTTGAAAGTGCATTACACCACAGCTGTTTGTGTTTGCAGTACTCCGCAATGTTTAGACATGTAAGAAGTGTGTTAAGAGTTACATAATCACTATAATGTTGCATTTGCAGGGCTCATGCTGTACTACAACATTTTGTGGATATCCCTAGGCGAAAATGGCATGTACTGTATAAACTCTGCATTCGGACACAGGATTGTATAGACTGATAAGATTCCCCAGTACATACTTCGCTTCATACATGTTGGTTGCCTCCAACGAGTGACTATGTCCTGAATAAAGCACCAGCTTCAGTCTAGAGTGTAGCTCAGTTGACTGAGGTATATACAACTTCCACAGAAAGCTGGTCCCCCCTCCCTGTGTGTCTGTGTGTATTCAGGCCATGCCTGCAGTGTACTCTCTAATGTAGTCTTGGGTGTGGCAGATTAATCTTGTGCCCACCATGTTATGTGTCCCAAAATGTGCTGCATTCGCTTACACAAAGGACTAGATATATTCCTTTCTGAGGCTGTTAGCTTCCTCTTCACACCATGCATGTGAAAAACTACGAGGTAGAAAGGCAAAGGCACAACAAATGCATGCCTCTCCCTTTAATCCTAGTATAGAAGACCTGATCTGTGGTTGATAGTTTAAGAGTTGTGTTTCAAGTACCACTCTATGTCTGTAGCTAACTTCTGTGTATTACGTTGGTGGACATACTGTACAGGAGAGCCTCAGACATTCACTCTGTCAGTGAAGCCAGCCAGGAACTATCCTCTGGACATGTACTTCCTCATGGACCTCTCTGGATCTCAAGCCCCTGACCTGGACAGTCTCAAGGACCTCTCTAACTCCATCAGTGAGTGGTATAATTTTCACTAATGCTGCACACAATGACACATTGAGTGATGATGTGTTCGTGCAGCTGATGAACTGGAGCAAATCTCATCACAGTTTACTCTCGGATTTGGCTCGTTTGTTGACAAGATTGCCTACCCCTTTGCCTCCACACTACGGAATGGCTCTGACTACCTGACCAGACACCTGGGAAACATGGTGTATGTCACCATTTTTTGTTTTGCAGTCGTCGTTTTTGCCTCCCTATCTATCACTCTTCAAAACACTTGCCCCTGTTAGAGTGAAGCATTCTAATATTTTCACGCATGTCTCGTGCTATTCAGTCCTAAATAGTAAGTACAGAGAATTTAATAAACGAAAGTTAACACGTGGTGGTCGCATTCACGGTAGCTTTCACATAACCTCAAATGGACTTTATCGGGTTCAGCTCTGTACTGTACTCATGACAAAAACCTTCATTTAGTCACTAATGTTTTGTCCACAGGACAGAGTGTGCTAATGGGAGAGCCTCATGTGGGCCAACCTATGTCTACAGACACCATCTCCCACTGACCAATGACAGTGGTCAGCTAAGAGTGAGTCCTCTCTAGACTAGTAGTCTTCAGTGCAGCGAGGGTTAAAATACTTTGTGTCTGTCTGTCAGTTATTCTATAAAATAGCCGAACAGCAATACCATTATCAATGAAAAGCACTAAAGTGCAAACCCTCGGCAAACTGCGCATGTGCGGTAACACTAATTGATGGGCTGGGCTTTTTGTGCCTTTACTCGTGGTATCCCGCTAGCGCTAGTAGCTCGCGGAGAGTCTGGCACGGGCTAGCTACAGTAGTAAATAGCATGCCTTCAAGACACACAGAGCGAACGGACGCGGCCGAGGTAAGCCTGTGCTAATTTACATATTGGCTTGTTCACTTGGTTTTCACGCCATAACTTTAAAACACAGTAGTTTTACGAAAATCGCCTTTTTTAAAATCAGCCCAGTGTGGCACTGAACCCGATCATATCGCTATTTACCTGATTTCGTGCGCGCGGTGGCAGAAAACGTGGTAACAGACAGACTGACTGACTGACAGACTGACAGACTGACAGACAGACACACTTTTACGGGACAACTACCGTAACCCTCGCTGCGCATGCGCGCCGAGGGTTAATAAAAAGCACTAAAGTGCAAAACCCTCGGCGCATTGTGACGCGCACGCGTGGGTAAGCGCATGCGCTGTATCACTAATTGATGGGCTGGGTTTAGTTCTGGCTGGTCTCTAGCCAGAGTCTGACGCGGGCTAACTACACTACTAGACAGCATGCGAGAGGCGATACACGCCCTGCGTTGTATCTTCTGGTGCCTCTGAGTTCGCAGAGCACGCGGATCGATCAGACCGCGCGGGTACTCCGGTAAGCCCGTTGCGTATTTGCATATTGGCTTTTTCGTGCTCTAGCTTTGCAACGGAGCATTTTCAGAGAAAACTGCCTTTATTTTCTGACCTTCGTCGCCCGTTGGGTAGATGGTAACGTTTCTGAGACGAACAGACGTTCCAGGAGTGAGATATAGAATAACAGACAAACAAACAGACACAGACAGACAGACAGACCCCCAAGTACTGTACCCTCTCTGCGCATGCGCGCCGAGGGTAATTATGAAAACAGGCTCCATTGCAGAATTATATTTGCAATTCCGCCAATATAAACGCACATAGATCATGCTACTAGCTCTAACACGTATGTACATATTAGTGTGAACACTTATTTTGCTGCTCGAATGTAATCTGCTAAATTTGCCACGGTTTTGCTAGGAAGTTCTGGAGAATGTGACAATCAGAGGTAATCTGGATGCTCCTGAGGCTACTTTGGAGGCTCTCCTACAATCAGTCGTCTGTCTGGACGTGAGTAATAGTAGGTAGTGCAGGGATGGTATACTATTGAGCCATCAACAATGAAAAGCACTGAAGTGCAAACCCTCGGCGCATTGTGACGCGCACGCGTAAGTAAACGCATGCGCCGTATCACTAATTGATGGGCTGGGTTTAGTTTTAGCTGTTACTCGTGGTCTTTTCCCAGCTCGCGCAGAGTCTGACGCGGGCTAACTACACTACTAGATAGCATGCGAGAGGCGATACATGCCCTGCGTTGCATCTTCTGGTGCCTCTGAGGTACGCAGAGCACGCGGATCGATCAGACCGTGGTAAGCCGTCCCGTCCGTTGCCTATTTGCATATTAGCTTTTTCGCGCTCTAGCTCTGCAACGGAGCAGTTTCAGAGAAAACCCCACATATTTTCTGACCTTCATTGCCCGTTCAGTAGGTGGTATCCTTTGTGAGACGAACGAACACTCGAGAAGTGAGATGACGAGTAACAGACAGACACACACACAGACAGACAGACAGACAGACAGACAAACCCAACTACCGTAACCCTCGCTGCGCATGCGCGCCGAGGGTTAATAAGTGTGTAATACAGAAATTCTACCATGGCAGTACCACTTTTCATTACTAAATTACTAAGCTTCATCTGCCTGCGCAGTTGCCAGTGTACATACAACCCTATGTGTATAGCAACCGCTATAAAAAGAGATACACACAGTATCTGTACGTTGGTACTAATCTGGAGTAGATAGCATGTTAGTTGGCCATAAATGAGTGCCATGAAAGGTAATTATACCTACCCTCTCAAGTATTGGGTGCGGTTTGATGGATAAGGACTCGCCATCTTGATCGTGAGGTCAGCGGTTTGATCCTGCTTATCTGGTTTTTTTTTTTATAATGATGTAAATATGATTGTTGATATAAGAGGAACGTTTTTTCACCACCTCTCGTGGCCAGCCCAAGTGGCTAAGTGGTTAGAGACGTGGGGACTGTCAGCATAAGGTGCCCGGTTCGAATCCCGGACCTGCACTGAAACTGACAGGTGGTCCAGAGCATTGGCTGGGAGCAGCTCTGGTTCCTCCCCTTACCCATGAATCTACCACTGACCCATGTTTCTTAAAGGGCAGCGTACAGTTTAGCATTGCACTGCGTCCATAGATGTCTGTCTGGAGAGATGTAGGGCTGGCCCAATATTTTTTTCAACCTTTAATTGTTTTGCCTAAAACAAAAAGTTGAAATGGTGAATAGAATTAAGTTATATATTTTTTCAACCTTAGAAAATATTGTTTTGCCTAAAATAATCCGTTAAATTGGGTATAGCATTAAGTTTTTTTCATGCATGTCCAGTATCGTTTCACTATTCTGCAAATTAATGTCTTTGGTCGAGAATTAATAGCGCCATAAAACTATCACTGTTCATGAATGAGCTGATCAATTAGCAGTACCACGTATGTGTACAATGTTTCTAGTGCACCGAGGGTTAATGAAATTCAATGAAAAACTTTCTGATTAACCAAATAATTATATCAATGATATTTTCCTCAGGAGGTTGGATGGAGGAATGGCAGTCTGAGGATAGTCATGATCCTGACTGATGCTGGATTCAAGACTGCTCTGGATGGAAGGGTACACTGTTACTAATAGCAGGTGGAAATGTGACTTTGAGTGAATAAAGCAAGCATGTCCCTGTAGCATGTGTTGCAGTCACTCCTCAGTTGTCAGGAACACAAGCTTAGCGATGATGTGAAAAAACTGACAGTTCGCACGGGCAAAACTTTAAATCGTGATGGTGTGGTGGCGTACTTGCCCACCCAGCCGTACAAATTATCCTACCCACAAACTCCCCAGGTAAACCCTTCGCCGTATGCTCTGAAAACGCTGAGTTTGTGAATTTATAAAGTGAGAGAAAATGTGAGCAGAAGGAACGGTTGGTATGTACTTGTAAAATTAGCCAGATGGCACAATCCAACTGGTTGCTGGTTACAGAGTTACCTACATGTATCTGTAGGTTGCTGCACTGGTGACCAGAAATGATGGGGAATGTCATCTGGAACTAGAGGAAGGTTTCTATGACTACTCTCGTGGTCCCGAGCAGGTCAGATTTGGGTGTGTGTGTGTGTTAGGGAAAGCTTGTCAGTGAAAATGGTTTTGTGTAACTTTTTAATATGAAATTTGCTGAAAATTGACTTTACGCTGCAGATGTGCAAAAGAGAGCGTAGCTCCCGTGCATTCATTATGCGTCATTATATATACATACATATTATACATATGTATGCATAATGTGTGCGCATGATGCTGACATGGAAGTCAGTGGTATAGGACGGGTTTTATAATACAAAGGTCCAGCAAACAAATACTAACTGGACTGTATTTTCTTTTTCACCTAATTGCAGGATTTTCCCTCCATCTATCAAGTACGGGAGAAGTTGATAGAAAACGACATCATCACTATATTTGCAGTACAAGAAGATGTTGTCAGAGAACGGACAGTGACAGACGATGTTGTATACAGGGTTAGTGCTAATATAGAGTAGAACCCCTCTCTAAGGACACCACTAAAATGAGGACACCTCTCTAATAAGAACACCTTTTCTATCCCCATTTTAGAGGTTTCCTTAGAGAAGGGTAAGGCACCTCGCACCTCTCGGACATGATATGTATGTCGAGAGCCTCCATAAACCCATAAGAATGTATATGGGGCTATAATACTATGTTATACATCAATTTCTGCTTATTTAAGCAGATACCCATGGCATGGGTTTTAAGAACACCTTTTCTTTCCCAAAGAACATTTTTTGCATCCTAAGAAAGGATACCTCCCTATTATGGACTCTTTGTCTTCTGACCCATAGAGGAGATCCACTGATATTGTTATATGTTATGGTGTCTGCAGGAGCTGGCTGAGGAGATTGGTAGCTCCAGGGCTTTTGTTCAGACCATAGCTGAGGACTCGGCTGACATTGTCAGTGTCATCAGAAGGGCCTATGAGGTATAATGTGCTCTGAGTCCAAGTGTACATATGTTATACTGACACTCACACAATGTTGCAGAGTGTAACAAGAGACATAGTTGTGGACAGCGTATCTGGACTCACAATTGGGATTGCCCCTGTCCTCAACTGCACTCTGTGAGTTGTGGTGCCAAAACACACACATGCATTTAAAAAAACTGGCCTAGAGCTACATGTAGAGTCACTGAGGTACATATATACATACTGTAGGTTTATTAGCAGACAGACACACAAACCAAGTACTGTAACCCATGCAACTTGTTGCTCATGTGCCCCGAGGGTTAACTGTGCGAAGCTGCTGGAACTTGCAGTACATGTAGCTATCTAAAGGCTTATGACTAAAACACAGGACCTCGGATGGGAGAGGTTGTGCCAATGTGGCCATAGAAGATCTCGTGAGTTTCAATGTCACAGTCACCATGGACCAGTGTCTGAAAGACATGCAAACGTAAGTCTTAGTAATTGGGTTCACAATACTGTGCGCGTGTCAGTCGCAAGTCTAGCATTTACGTACACAACTCGGCACAGCCTATCATTGAATCTGGTCCTCCCCCTTCACCATATTATATGTAAACACAGCTTTAGGCTAACCAACAGTAACAGATTACATGTTTTATAGATTGCTTTCTCTCCAGTCGACTTCTACCTCTGCCTGGATTTGGTAATGTGGAGCTGACCCTGGTACCTATCTGTGAATGCAACTGCACATCACAAATGGTAATGTTATATACATAGTAGCTGTGCAGTATGGACTATCTATTATTTACAGACTGCAAACCACATGTCTTGCAATGGCACAGGCTCTCTTGTGTGTGGGATCTGTGAATGTTCTGGGTAAGAAGTATTGCTGTGTTGTGTAGCATACAGTTATGTACGTATCATCATGCTATAGTCACATTGACATGGTGCTGCTGCATATTTTGATTGCAGAGTATCAGTTTTTGGAGATCAGTGTGATTGTGGTCGCCAGCTGCAGCGTTGTCCGTAAGTGATGATGGTAGTATTTGTATTATTGTGTAATACCAGCAGGTAGAAAAAACTGTTTTGATGTCCCGTTTGTTAACAGGTGCGACATAATATATCCGTAAACATGCAAGATTCTCACAAAGCTTACTAGCAGCCGTGCAGTTTATAGCCTTCCTCTGATCACTAGTTGAATTGAAACATTGTCTTTTTCCCCAGAGATGACTGTTTCAATAGAGGAACTTGCAACAACTGCTCAGAAGAGTGTACCTCATGTTTTACACAGCAGGTAATTCAGTCTACTGGAAAATATGTGATACACAGATTCATTATACGTAACTATGTGCACATAAGTCTTGTGAAGGTCTTTTGAACATTCCTGTTAAGCCCTCCATACAGTGTGTATATTATATAGGGCTAAATAAATCACATTACTGACGATGGAACAAAACAATAGGGCTCAGAGCAAGAACGCAATGCGTTTCCATTTTATTCCTATGTATAATTATACTGCCACATTGCAGGACACTATAGGTCAGATAGTTGGCAGCTTTGGAGCGAGATGTCAGTGTGACAACTCCACTGGTGCTGGAGCCTGTCCTGTTGGGAGAGATATAGACCAAGTCTGCAGTGGTGAGTGTTGGGAGAGATATAGACCAAGTCTGCAGTGGTGAGTGTTGGGAGAGATATAGACCAAGTCTGCAGTGGTGAGTGTTGGGAGAGATATAGACCAAGTCTGCAGTGGTGAGTGTTGGGAGAGATATAGACCAAGTCTGCAGTGGTGAGTGTGGGAGAGATATAGACCAAGTCTGCAGTGGTGAGTGTTGGGAGAGATATAGACCAAGTCTGCAGTGGTGAGTGTTGGGAGAGATATAGACCAAGTCTGCAGTGGTGAGTGTTGGGAGAGATATAGACCAAGTCTGCAGTGGTGAGTGTTGGGAGAGATATAGGACCAAGTCTGCAGTGGTGAGTGTTGGGAGAGATATAGACCAAGTCTGCAGTGGTGAGTGTTGGGAGAGATATAGACCAAGTCTGCAGTGGTGAGTGTGGGAGAGATATAGACCAAGTCTGCAGTGGTGAGTGTTGGGAGAGATATAGACCAAGTCTGCAGTGGTGAGTGTTGGGAGAGATATAGACCAAGTCTGCAGTGGTGAGTGTTGGGAGAGATATAGACCAAGTCTGCAGTGGTGAGTGTTGGGAGAGATATAGACCAAGTCTGCAGTGGTGAGTGTTGGGAGAGATATAGACCAAGTCTGCAGTGGTGAGTGTTGGGAGAGATATAGACCAAGTCTGCAGTGGTGAGTGTTGGGAGAGATATAGACCAAGTCTGCAGTGGTGAGTGTTGGGAGAGATTAGACCAAGTCTGCAGTGGTGAGTGTTGGGAGAGATATAGACCAAGTCTGCAGTGTGAGTGTGGGAGAGATATAGACCAAGTCTGCAGTGGTGAGTGTGGGGAGAGATATAGACCAAGTCTGCAGTGGTGAGTGTTGGGAGAGATATAGACCAAGTCTGCAGTGGTGAGTGTTGGGAGAGATATAGACCAAGTCTGCAGTGGTGAGTGTTGGGAGAGATATAGACCAAGTCTGCAGTGGTGAGTGTTGGGAGAGATATAGACCAAGTCTGCAGTGGCGAGTGTTGGGAGAGATATAGACCAAGTCTGCAGTGGTTAGTGTTGGGAGAGATATAGACCAAGTCTGCAGTGGTGAGTGTTGGGAGAGATGTAGACCAAGTCTGCAGTGAACATTTTCTGGGGAAAGAAAGTGTGTCCAAATGAGAGAGGGGTCTTCATTTCTGGGGTGTCCTTATAGATCCACTGTATACTGCATATCTCTGTAAAGTCCTCTGTATATTACACAGGTAGGGGAGAGTGTGTGTGTGATGGAGAAAAGTGTGACTGTGACTGTAAGTGTGGGACAGCTCCTCTCTCTGGTGACCGGTACTTGGAAGATGACTGTGGCTGTGACCCTGACAACTGCTACAATGAACAGTACCCTGGCGTGAGCTCCGATACTCCGAATAGAGGACGCAATAGAACAAACCTCTCAATAAAGGACACACTTTGAGATCCCAAAAGTTCACTTTTCTACTTATCTAAAGAGAGGGCAAGGGCGTCTCTAAAACTTCTTGGCCTAGCAATATCCCATTATCACTGTATAATGAAGGAGATATAATTATGTTGTGAACTCGTGGTTGCATGCAAAAGTACATACCGCAGGTTGTAGTAGCAAATGAGCTGCTATGGAACGGGCCAAGTATAGTAGGGGCCTTCATTACAATCATGACCTTTTATGGGCGTGGGAGGAGTTTTTTAATTTTTATGCAAGCTGTGAAAGATAATTAGGGAGCAAGTGTCCCTCTAGAAGTTTCGCAATGCATGAAATTAAAGAGAACACTTCCTGTGAGTGGAATTAGGGATGAAGGGGGAAGGAGGGGGCATTAAGAGATCCATAATAATGCTGAATGTTTCCCTGCAGAGAGAGTGTGCATACAGTCGGGACAAGGGGGGGAATGAAGGGAGAGATGGGGAATGTGACTGCAACAGGTGTGACTGTCCTCGAGACGATGCCGTCCCGTACAACAGAACCTGCATCAACACGGTGAGCTTACATGTACCCGTGTGGTATACTGATTATATTCACCCTGATTACCAACCTTTTTGGCAATACAGTATATAGAACCTCCGAATAAGGAAAAGGACACTCCGAATAAAGGATGCAATAGGGAAAAGAACGACACACTTTGATGTACATTTTTAACCTCTAAAAACCACAGTCCTAAGATTTTTAGTGGGTCATTGACTGCCCAGTGGCTCGGTTAGCCCTTATATTATACAAAGGTGAAGAAGGTGGTGCAAGCAAGCGATAAACTTTGCTCACATGCAGGATGAGTTGTGTGATAAGTTTGAGTCATGTGCTAAGTGCTGGCCCAACAACTGTACATCAGGAGACTGCAGTCCCAAGGGCCTAGACGAACTGAGTGAGTCCTACCTGGTCCACCACTAGACACACGTCATTACTACAGTGGAGTCTCATTGTAAAGATGACACTTAGTACGAAATTCTAGATACTAAAACATTGGAGTCTCAAGTATGATATTTTTACTACAAACACACTCTTGAAGCCTAGACCCATGGAACACTGTACATTTCTACCTCACTTACTACCTCCTCTTGAAATTAGTACACAAACACAACCTACATACATATAGGTCTTGTTCAGGTTTGGCTCTGTGTAAGCCATAGCTGTCCCCATTTCCTTAAAAGGTTTTTCCATGGTATGTATATAGCTGAGTGTCAGGCTTATGTGTGGTTCATCATAATACCACGCAAAGCCCTATAATCAGTTCTTGTTTCTCTGCAGCTAGTGATGGAGTGTTGGTGTCTTGTACATTTGAGCGGGAGGGATGTATTGTGGACTTTCAGGTGGTACTCTCTGGGGATTTCAACACTATGGGCAGTGTCTTTGTTGGAGAAGAGAGAGGTGGGCCATGCTCCTACAATAAAGATATCGTCGACCTTAGCTTGTAACCTGTGTAGAATGCATTAGTAGCAGTAAAACATGATTTAGTAAGGGAATGTAAATGTGACTAAAGATGGAAGAATGATAGGGCTCAGTGAAAGAATTTCTGTTCTTAGTAACATTTATCCCTTGTACACTCCTGTCACAAGTATGGACTCTCTGGTAAACAGTTCTTACTAGCCTTGTCCCCTTGTCTTCACACATATCACCTTATTGAGCTTGGGGACGCGGGAACAGTATACTAGAGTAGGTCATTTGACAATGCAAATACCCTTCCACAGTGTCAGTAAGGTACTGTATGTAGATATCAGTGTTTGTTACTCTGCTTCACAGACTGTCAGGAGTCAGACATACTAGGTCAGCTGGTCTGGATCATACCGGTGTCCATCATAGGAGGTATTATACTTCTGGGAGTCCTCCTGCTGGTTGTCGCCAAGTGCATCCTAATGGCCGTCGTACGTCTGTTACCACACACATTTGTATTGGCTCTAGTCAGTCTGTTACAACACACATTGTGTAATCCGTCTCTTACCACACACACAATCTTATTGGTTCTGCCTGCATTATTGGGGAGTGAAATGTGCCTACGTACATACCTAGCTAGTTGTCTGGCTGAATGCAGCAGTTCTGCACGTACCATAAGGTTAGACAGTCATGTTTGTGAACACAGACTGCTGTGATTCAATCCCTGATTCAAAATCTCCACAGGAGAGAAAGGAATACAGGAAGTTCCTGGACGACATGCATCATGGGGACTTTGTACCAGTGAGTTTTGACAGCACAAACTGCTCCCACACATCATGCTATTAGAGCCGTCTGTATCATACCAAACTGTGTTGTAAGCCCACTTTCTGGTGTTTAGTATACACTTCATAACAGCTAAATTTAGAAATGTTAGGAACTAAGCAATAGTCATGCCCAGTGTGAGAATGTATAATTAGGTGTCCGTTTTAGTAACAGTTTCTTAGCAATGCCACACTTCCTTGCTATCATGGTAGACACACGCGTTGACCACATAGAGGGGGAGGGGCCCTCACTGATAGGTCGAGACTGGCTTCAACATAATTATTTGTCTAGACTGGGCCAGCATTTACGCGCTGGCAACAGACGCTACTGCCTCGGCCTTTGCCACGCTGCTCGACAGCTACGACGTATATATTATTCCTTTTTCCTCGCAGCATTCTAACCCGCTGTATGTGACTCCTCAAACTGAGTACAAGAACCCAATATTGGAGAAGTCAGATGAAGCTGAGGAGGATTATTAGCACTTTGTTTTACCAGAATTTTTGAAGATCATAATAGGCAACAAGCAGACTGTGTTATATTTCACTACTTCTTTGGTCTGTGCACTTCTTTTCAAACTTACTCTCCTCTCTCTCTTGCTCTGCAATGTAAAGGTAATTATTTTTCCTAAAATATCAAAGTGGTTTTGCTTGCTAACCAGCTTGGCATACACGTGCCATTACATAATTATTCCACAGTGTGCGTATACTGATGCACAATCACATCTCTGTGAGCATGGCTACAGAGCATATACATGTGTATCCAAACGGTGATGGAATCAGAAAAAGGACTCAGGTGTCAAGTCTTCACAGTACTAATGCGTGGACAGTTTGACGACAGCGTACAAAGTGTAATACAGCGGAATCAAAATTTAATTCATTGTACAACAGTTGGTCAATATAAGCAAGCTCATGACATGCACCTTCACATGTTCCCTAATGGTAATTTTCTTGGTTGTGCTGAGACTGCTGGTTCAGAAAATTGCCACATCATAGGGACTGGAGACAACGCGGCTTTAGCTGCTTTCAGGCAGCAGCATGCATGGGTGTTTAGGCCAGCAAGAGTATAGCACAGTAAAACAAATGTTACCGTTGCAGAGAAAAACCCACTAATGTAAGAACTCGAAATTTTCAGCCTGTGCGCAGCTAAGCCTTGTCCCCATCCTCCATCATTAGTGTAAAGGGCCTGGGGTCAAAACTATACGTTTATTGCTGCGGAAAATGCGCATGCGCTTATATTTTTAACAGGCTTTAAAAGCAAGACATACAAGTCTGAAATACCCAAAAAATTATCGGATGCCAGGTCATGAAAACAAAGGGAAGAAGAATGACTGTGACAGAAAGTCGTCTTGTCCAGTAGGGGGTGGTAGCTAACACACACAAACACACATGGGTTTGTAATATTGCACATACACGCACACTCTGAAGGCTGATTTCTATAATAGCACACAACGTCGGTTAGTACCACGGCCACGTGGTACTACCATTTCACCAGAAACCTCTTCATCATGTACATCTCCTTCACTAGGCTGTTCATCTTCTGGAGTCGCTCTTTCGTCCAAAATTTCCTTTTCACCTATCCCATATAATTTTAGTGATGGATCTGGCTGACAGGCTTTAAGTAAAGATTGTAAAAGTTCCTGTCCACCAGTTCCAGAGAAAGTTATTTCCACTCCATGTGGCTCATACGCATTTTGTTCCAGACCAAAAGGAAAACTATAGCTAACGGCCACAATCTGCAACAGGATCAAAACATAAATTCAGTAACGAAGTGTGTACTGCAGACTCATAACTATACCTACCTCAGATTTAAATAGATCATATGAGAAAATATAGCTTTTGGTTAAGCTTTCTCCTTCTCCCTTGGGAACTAGTTGCAGTGCTAGAAGGTTGCTAAAAACACCCTATATATAAAAGAATATTTCATTTGCAGCAAAAATAAGAGAAAGACTGGTAGCTACCATTGATTTTGATGGGCCAGAAGTAGACAATACATCTGAATGACTCATTGGAGCTCTATTACCATTTTTCTACAGAACAAAAGAGTGCAGTATGCATCATTTTTACATTAAGAGCTCAGGAGACTCAATGGTGTTCAGTGCCTTTTGGCTACATGAAATACTAGCTACATACCGTGTCAGCTACCGTTGAACCAGAAGTAGATGAATGCGTTGCAGCTCTATTGGCATTTTTCTACAGAAAAAAAATAGTGCAATTTTTTACATTAAGAGCTCAGGAGAGTCAATGGATGTTTAGTGCCTTTTTGGCTGCATGAGCTTATTTACATACTACATACCGGGAATACTTCCTCTCCATCAATCGTGACAGACTCCATATTTTGGTCAGCCCAAAACCCAGCATCAATATTGTTTTTTACAAGCAAAATTCCGTAACGAGGCAGAGCAAAAGTGATGATTACGGAACTGACAGCTAATCTGGTAACAGCACCGACATAATTTTGAAGAGTTGCTCTTTTCCGTAGATTCTCTTTAAAACACCGAACTTTCCACAGTGTGCACCTGAAAGGGTCAGCTTTCATTATTTTCACGATCCTACCATAATGATCAGGAGCATGAATCGATTTATTCCATGCGTCTTGAAATCGCTGGACTGTTGTGCTTTTTTCGAATGCTTCCAAGTTCTTTTTGTAGTTGTCCATGTCCTGTTTCAAGTCACCAGTGCCAAAGACATCAACTAAATGTTCCAAAAGACCAATATCAAATGGATTCCAGTGATTCTTGAGTATTTGAAATATTTCCATCATGTTTCTTGCACTTGAAATGCCCTGTGATTCTACTGTTAAAAAGGTCAAATGCTCAAACCTTGTTGAGATTGGCAAGTTGATAAGCAGGATCTTAAACCTATCTGTATACTCAGGTGTCATATTACTAAAGCAATACTGAGCATTCGTCAGAACCATGACAAATGTGTCCTCGAGATGGGACAATTTTTGTAGTATATTTGTTGGCCAGCTGAGAGTCTGTGTGGTGCAGAGGCAGTTGTGGTTGAGGGCAACAGAGGGTGGTTGAGGTGGTATGTGATATGATCTGCGTTTTTTTAGCTTGTGAGAGATAATTGGATATGGTTGGCTTCCACACTTTCCCGCAATATATAAAGGATCAAGAGGTGGATAAGGATGTGAAGAAGATGCAACAGGAAAGAGTTCGTGGTGGAGATATGCAATGGATTCAAAGCAGCAACAGACCAAAGGTGCAGACAGAGCAGGACGTACTAAAGAAAGAATACACAAACTAAACAGTAAGAACTGTTGGGCAGATTTTGCTATGCCAATTATAGGAGGTACACCATTACACACAAGTGGAACATTTATTTAATGGAGGGAATGTAGGGATGTCAAAAAGGAGGGGGAAATGGTGAATGCCTACATAAATGAAAGGCACTGAAGTGCAAACACTCGGCGCACTGCGCATGTGCAGTACTTCTAATTGATGGGCATGAATGTGCGTTTACTGGTGGTTTCCACGCAAGTAGCTCGCGGAGAGTCTGACACGGGCTATAAGATAGCATGCGGGAGTCGATACACACCCTTTGTTGGGACTTCTTATGACGCCAAGGTACACAGAGCAAGTGGATCAGGTAAGTCCAGTGCAATTATGCATATTGGCTTTTTCGCTTGTTTTCACGGCATATCCCTCGAACGCAGTCGTTTCAGGAAAATTGTCTTTTTAGTTTTCAGGTTCGCGTAGTTCTGAAGCTGTTAGTGTTGCTCATGGGCCGCCTCGTAGCGTGTAGTGCGAGAATAAGCGTCGACACACACACACGACAACTACTGTAACCCTCGCTGCGCATGCACGGCAAAGGTTATGAGCAGGTTCTAGCTTGGAGACCTTGAGGCATGTACAAGCACTATCTATAAGCTATATCTGGAGCCTGTTGACTGGAGTGAAGACTTAGCAAGAATTCTCGCTGAGTTTGGAATAGTCTTGCTCGTAATATTAAAGGGAATGTGGCAGTATTATTATTATAAGGGCTAAATTTAGAAATGTTACTAAAGATGGAACAAAACAAAAGGAAACAGTGAAAGAATGCAATTAAGTTCTGTTTTTAGGAACATTTCTAAATTTAGTCCTTATATAGTGCTTAATTGCTTGTGTTATCGCTAAACACTCAGTACTGAGACATACACACATCATTGTACCTGCCAGTGAAGGGGGAGATGAGATCCTAAACCTTTCACGTAAAAGTTTCCTAATATTATCAGCTAGATTTCGATGCTCTTCAGCCTCCGCAGCATTGATGAGAACACGATAAGTAGCACCATCACCGTTTAAATCTTTCCACTGATACAGAAATGAACGTTTTTGTTGACCATATTCATTAGGGAACGACCTACTTATAGCTCTCTCTTGAGCATAAGTAAATCCTAGTACTGGAACTAGTTCTTCCCGCTTTATAAGGTATTTGTTGCTATGACTTTAATATAATAATCATCAACAATTGTGTCCAATATGTCCGGTGGAATATCTGTGTGTTCATTATTATATCCTGCAAAGAAAAAATAATTCATTAAAAACTTGGTTGCCCCAAACTCCGATTAAGATTAGCACACATAGTCGGTCCGAAACTTGGTACACATGTTTATTACGATCCTCTCGGTGACGCACAGTACCTAACCTCGGCATTTCCCTCAAGTTTGCTAATACAGTGCTTTGCCCCATAGAGACTGAAACTTGACACTAAGTTTACACGTTCCCGCATGACCATGAGCGTCGGCGGCGACAGGATCGGTGGCAACCAAGAGGAGAGAACTGGACTCCAACGAACATACACGCACAGCACCTCACTCTCGGTTAGATTATAGCTAGCTGGATAGCACCTGCTATAAATGCGCCACGCCCTTAAACAAACTTGTAGGTGCTTACCTCTGAGTGGGTAAGCTCAGTCATGCAGCAGTTTCGGGGTAAACTTGGGAGCTCAGCCCACATCAAAGAACTGGAGGGCGTCTGGGCGAACTAGACACGTGTTTCTACCATACGTTTCTGATGGCCACGCAGAGATATGGTCTGACACGCCCCTCATGGGCACGCATGAGGGTCAGCACAATGCATGCATTAATAGTACATACCAACACGCTTTTTCAAGTTAATCCAGTCAAGCAGTTGACGAAAGTTTCTCGGTAGAGTGTTGAGAACGTAGGTTTCTCTCTTATCCCCACCCGCCGCCTAGGCGGCGGGACACCAGAACTCCGCCCCTGATTTCAGGCACATGGCGGCTGTACTCGTGCGCGCATGCGCAAATGTCTTTAATTGCATATGTACGTGTGGTGAATGAACCATTATCAGTTGCAGGGAGTCAGGTGAACTGATTGAGAGTGAAGTAGGATGGAGTGGGGTGTGGAGTGAGGTGAATGGTATGAGTTGGAGTGGGAAGACTATGGGTCAAGTGAGGTGGTGTGGGATGAAAAGGATTGGGTGACAGATGAGGTGGTGTGGGGTAGAGGTCAGACTGGGTGACAGGTGAGGTGGACTACAACCACTGCTTGTATTTCGGATGGAATGACTGACTGGAGTGCAGTTTCCAGTCCTTGTGCTGAACAAAACTCCACCAAGATCTCAAACACTGCAGTGTAAATATTTCCTTTCCTTCTCTTTCACTGCACTATAAACATATACGTTGGTGCATATTACATTACGTGATTGACAGTTAACACTCTCCTGACTTGAGTTCAATGTGTTCTGATATATATAGGCAACTGAGCATGAGCCACTCCTTTAGACAGTGCACTCTGGTAGCAATGACCCTGCAAAATAATCTCCTGATATAATATAGCAAAAGTTCTTCTTATGCATACCTTATGATGGTTGTGGTCCACCAGACCTCCTATAACATACACCTTATCCGGAGCTAGGTCTATAATGACAGGGTCCCCTCAATCCACCACAGCAATAAGTGTTACCATTACCAGTGAGAACATTGGGAGACTCGGCAGCTAAGAATACAATACTCCCAGTGCCAAACTCTTCCACATAGTCACCAGACCCGAAGTTTACCTTCAACAAAACAAAAAAAAACACTTTGTGAAAAACCTAGGAAAAAGAACTTATGCTACAGCTCGCTACAGGTCCACACTTATAACTTACATCCCATCTGACATGGCCACCAACAGTCTCCTCCATCTTCTGTTTGAAACGTCCACAGAAACTGGTAAAATACAGCTACACCCCACAAGGATTATACCACAGGGTGGCAATGAGTGGAGAGTGGGGAATGTTGAAATTCCATTACCACAAACCTGAAGTGGAGATGCTGCTCTTCTATTGGCTGCATAGCACCTCTGACACTGCTTCATAAGACTGCGGATATCCTAACACATAGAGTGTACAGCATATAACACACACAAATGGGCAAAACAACTGTAGGTAGGAGGAAGATCATAATAGGCAACAAGCAGACTGTGTTATATTTCACTACTTCTTTGGTCTGTGCACTTCTTTTCAAACTTACTCTCCTCTCTCTCTTGCTCTGCGATGTTAAGAATTATTTTTCCGACTGCATCGAGTAACATTACAAAGGTTGCTTGAAGGAAGTGATGTAATTAGATGAACACGCATTTTAAACGTGCCATATTCCACAGTCTGCCATGTAAGTCATTGTGCGTGTGCACTTGCATTATGAAGCTTTTGTTCACATTTAGTGGGACGAAGTTAGTGCATGCTGTAAAATCCTGGGACTAGATTAATCGGCAATGATTAAGGATCATCTCGTGTGTGGATTGGTTACCGCACGACTGAGAAATTGGCTAAAGAGTGAAAAAGTGATCATTCTACTCTCTTAGCAGTTGGCACTGTATATACACGGATAACATGAGATACCATCCATGTCATCCCTACATATAGAGGTGTCTGCCGACACACAAAATTCTACAATATCACAGTAGCAGGTTTTTCTGGCACCGTTGTCAATCTCTTTGCTATATATTATTGCTCTCCTCCTTCACTAGAAGGTGGATTATCTTTCTCTTTGCACAGAAATTCACTAAAATTGGTAAACTTCACCTGTTTCATTTGCCTCCTGTTCCCTTTCTTTGGCCGGTATTATTAACCCTCGGCGCGTAATAAGCTATGCCAATAGGTTCGGCGCTACACTGGCTTGATTTTAGTGGCAATTTTCGTAAAAATACTGCGTTCGAAAGTTATGGCGTGAAAAGTGAACAAGCCAATATGCAAATTAGCGCAGGCTTACCTCGACAAGATGTGCTTGCTCCGCATACCTTGGAGGCTCAAGAAGTCTCAACGGAGGGCGTATATCGACTCCCGCATGCATTCTACTGCCAACTTTTCCGGAGGACAATGCGGGACAGCGTGACCCCGCCCCCTTATAAAGGGGACACACCCACTTATTACGTAATATAACGCGCGCGATTTCTTCGCATACTGCGCGTGCGCGTATTACGTGTTGATGCGCGCAGCGCAGCCCGTCGTGTTGACACTGGCAGGCAGAGCATAGCCTCGCGCGGAGAGCCAAAGCTAGCTAGTTCAGTAAATTTATCAAGGAACTGTGACTAAGGGGTTTGAACTCTGAAGAGTCATCTTACGCAAGTGGAAGCCAGAAAAATCCGGGACATTTTGCTATTTTTCCGCATGCAGCGAGGGTTGTGTCGTCTGTCTGTCTGTTACTACGCGCAACGACACAATAAAACAGCGATACCGTTTTCGTATAACTACTGCGTTCTAATGTTATGGCGTGAAAAGCAAGTGAACAAGCCAATATGAAAATTACCATAAGGTTTATGTTCGCGATTGCCCTCTTTAGCAATCCATGACAAGCTTCTGGTTCTGGAGTGCCAAAGATTATTCCACTGAACAATGTCCATATCTCAAAGTGCTCATCACCACCTGCAGTACAATAATTGGGGTATATACTAACACAAGAATAATGGTAATAATGTAAGACTCAGAAGCGGAAAATCCCGTCTCTTTGTTAACTAGCACCATTATAGCAAGCTTATTGAATCCACTCCCTGTCTTAGCTGCAAGCCTCTTATCTCGTCCGTATACAGGTGAACCTGCCATACACTGTTTCTACCATACGTTTCTGACACACTGTCTTGGCAGCAATGAGTTATCTCTTTGGCTTGTAACAGCTGGTATAGTTAATGCCAGTCTAATGTATGTTCCCTCGGTGCGCATAGAGTGAGGATTACTGTATTTGTTTTGTAAGTGTGTGCGTCTGTCTGTTACCATGTTTTCTGCCAACACGCGCAACAAGCCAGGCAAAAAGCGGTACTACTGCTGTATACACTGACTTGAACTCAAATTTGGCGATATTCATGCTTCCAAGCTATGGCATGAAAACACTGCATTCTGCCACTTTGCATACCATGGAGGAATCAGAATAAAAAATGGAGGGGTTCTGGTGTAGCAATGCCTAAAATGCTATCCTACAAGTCTAGCTAGCCTGTGTCAGATTCTCCGAAAGCTAGCAGGACACCGCGATAGTGTGTAGCCCAGCCCATGTGTATCAGTATGTGCGATCGTTTCTAGTGCGTCGAGGGTTTCACTTTATTAACCCTCGGCGCGCATGCGCAGCGAGGGTTACGGTAGTTGTCCCGTAAGTGTGTCTGTCAGTCCGTCTGTCTGTTACCACGTTTTCTGTCACCGCGCTTTCTGTCACCGCGCGCACGAAATCAGGTAAATAGCGATATGATCGGGTTCAGTGCTACACTGGGCTGATTTTAAAAAAGGCGATTTTCGTAAAACTACTGTGTTTTAAAGTTATGGCGTGAAAACCAAGTGAACAAGCCAATATGTAAATTAGCACAGGCTTACCTCGACCGCGTCCGTTCGCTCTGTGTGTCTTGAAGGCCAACAAGTCACAACGAAGGGCATGTATCGACTCCCGCATGCTATTTTACTACTGTAGCTAGCCCGTGCCAGACTCTCCGCGAGCTACTAGCGGGATACCACGAGTAAAGGCATAAAAAGCCCAGCCCATCAATTAGTGTTACCGCACATGCGCAGTTCGCCGAGGGTTTGCACTTTAGTGCTTTTCATTTACCTCAGATTTAAAGGCGTCGTAATCACTCTCTGGGTGTGGTGTTATGTCAAAACAGTGCTTCTGTTCACCACTTTCACTCCCTTTATCATCCCCAGTTCCATAACTCCCTTTGTCATTTACTTTTCCAGTTTCATAACTTTCTTCTTTCTCCACTAACCCTAATTGATAACTTTCTTCTGTGTCCTACAACACAGAAAAGAACAAAGCATGTAACTGCTGTGTGAAAATTTAAATCTGTAGAAAAATGGTGAACAGGAACACTATTTTGACATAAAAAATAGTGTTCCTGTTCACCATTTTTCTACAGAACAAAAGAGTGCAATAATATGTTACATTAAGAGCTCAGGAGAGTCAATGGATGTTCAGTGCCTTTTGGCTACATGACATACTACATACCGTTTCAGCTACCGTTGAGCCAGAAGTAGATGATGCTTCTGAATGCCTCAAAAGAGTTGCAGCTCTATTACCACTTTTCTACAGAAAAAAAATAGTGCAATTTTTACATTAAGAGCCCAGGAGAGTCAATGGATGTTCAGTGTCTTTTTGGCTGCATGAGCTTATTTACATACTACATACCGGGAATACTTGCTCTCCATCAATCGTGACAGATTCCAAATTATGGTCAGCCCAAAACCCAGCATAAATATTGTTTTTTACAAGCAAAATTCCGTAACGAGGCAGAGCAAAAGTGATGATTACGGAACTGACAGCTAATCTGGTAAAAGCACCGACATAATTTTGAAGAGTTGCTCTTTTCCGTATATTCTCTTTAAAACACCGAACTTTCCACAGTGTGCACCTGAAAGGGTCAGCTTTCATTATTTTCACGATCCTACCATAATGATCAGGAGCATGAATCGATCTATTCCATGCGTCTTGAAATTGCTGGACTGTTGTGCTTTTTTCGAATGCTTCCAAGTTCTTTTTGTAGTTGTCCACGTCCTGTTTCAAGTCACCAGTGCCAAAGACATCAACTAAATGTTCCAAAAGACCAATATCAAATGGATTCCAGTGATTCTTGAGTATTTGAAATATTTCCATCATGTTTCTTGCACTTTGAAATGCCCTGTGATTCTACTGTTAAAAAGGTCAAATGCTCAAACCTTGTTGAGATTGGCAAGTTGATAAGCAGGATCTTAAACCTATCTGTATACTCAGGTGTCATATTACTAAAGCAATACTGAGCATTCGTCAGAACCATGACAAATGTGTCCTCGAGATGGGACAATTTTTGTAGTATATTTGTTGGCCAGCTGAGAGTCTGTGTGGTGCAGAGGCAGTTGTGGTTGAGGGCAACAGAGGGTGGTTGAGGTGGTATGTGATATGATCTGCGTTTTTTTAGCTTGTGAGAGATAATTGGATATGGTTGGCTTCCACACTTTCCCGCAATATATAAAGGATCAAGAGGTGGATAAGGATGTGAAGAAGATGCAACAGGAAAGAGTTCGTGGTGGAGATATGCAATGGATTCAAAGCAGCAACAGACCAAAGGTGCAAACAGAGCAGGACGTACTAAAGAAAGAATACACAAACTAAACAGTAAGAACTGTTGGGCAGATTTTTGCTATGCCAATTATAGGAGGTACACCATTACACACAAGTGGAACATTTATTTAATGGAGGGAATGTAGGGATGTCAAAAAGGAGGGGGAAATGGTGAATGCCTACATAAATGAAAGGCACTGAAGTGCAAACCTTCGGCGCACTGTGCATGTGCAGTACTGCTAATTGATGGGCTGGGCTATGAATGTGCGTTTACTGGTGGTTTCCACGCAAGTAGCTCGCGGAGAGTCTGACACGGGCTATAAGATAGCATGCGGGAGTCGATACACACCCTTTGTTGGGACTTCTTATGACGCCAAGGTACACAGAGCAAGTGGATCAGGTAAGTCCCAGTGCAATTATGCATATTGGCTTTTTCGCTTGTTTTCACGGCATATCCCTCGAACGCAGTCGTTTCAGGAAAATTGTCTTTTTAGTTTTCAGGTTCGCGTAGTTCTGAAGCTGTTAGTGTTGCTCATGGGCCGCCTCGTAGCGTGTAGTGCGAGAATAAGCGTCGACACACACACACGACAACTACTGTAACCCTCGCTGCGCATGCACGCCAAAGGTTAATGAGCAGGTTCTAGCTTGGAGACCTTGAGGCATGTACAAGCACTATCTATAAGCTATATCTGGAGCCTGTTGACTGGAGTGAAGACTTAGCAAGAATTCTCGCTGAGTTTGGAATTGTCTTGCTCGTAATATTAAAGGGAATGTGGCAGTATTATTATTATAAGGGCTAAATTTAGAAATGTTACTAAAGATGGAACAAAACAAAAGGAAACAGTGAAAGAATGCAATTAAGTTCTGTTTTTAGTAACATTTCTAAATTTAGTCCTTATATAGTGCTTAATTTGCTTGTGTTATCGCTAAACACTCAGTACTGAGACATACACACATCATTGTACCTGCCAGTGAAGGGGGAGATGAGATCCTAAACCTTTCACGTAAAAGTTTCCTAATATTATCAGCTAGATTTCGATGCTCTTCAGCCTCCGCAGCATTGATGAGAACACGATAAGTAGCACCATCACCGTTTAAATCTTTCCACTGATACAGAAATGAACGTTTTTGTTGACCATAGTCATTAGGGAACGACCTACTTATAGCTCTCTCTTGAGCATAAGTAAATCCTAGTACTGGAACTAGTTCTTCCCAGCTTATAAGGTATTTGTTTGCTATGACTTTAATATAATAATCATCAACAATTGTGTCCAATATGTCTGGTGGAATATCTGTGTTGTTCATTATTATATCCTGCAAAGAAAAAATAATTCATAAAACTTGGTTGCCCCAAACTCCGATTAAGATTAGCACACATACGTCGGTCCGAAACTTGGTACACATGTTTATTCGATCCTCTCGGTGACGCACAGTACCTAACCTCAGGCATTTCCCTCAAGTTTGCTAATACAGTGCTTTGCCCCATAGAGACTGAAACTTGACACTAAGTTTTACACGTTCCCGCATGACCATGAGCGTCGGCGGCGACAGACGCTGGCAACCAAGAGGAGAGACTGGACTCCAACAGAACATACACGCACAGCACCTCACTCTCGGTTAGATTATAGCTAGCTGGATAGCACCTGCTATAAATGCGCCACGCCCATTTAAACAAACTTGTAGGTGCATTACCTTCTGAGTGGGTAAGCTCAGTCATGCAGCAGTTTCGGGGTTAACTTGGGAGCTCAGCCCACATCAAAGAACTGGAGGGGCGTCTGGGCGAACTAGACACGTGTTTCTACCATACGTTTCTGATGGCCACGCAGAGATATGGTCTGACACGCCCCTCATGGGCACGCATGAGGGTCAGCACAATGCATGCATTATAGTACATACCAACACGCTTTTTTCAAGTTAATCCAGTCAAGCAGTTGACGAAAGTTTCTCGGTAGATGTTTGAGAACGTAGGTTTCTCTCTTATCCCCTACCCGCCGCCTAGGCGGCGGGACACCAGAACTCCGCCCCTGATTTCAGGCACATGCATGCATGGCGGCTGTACTCGTGCGCGCATGCGCAAATGTCTTTAATTGCATATGGGCATACGTGTGGTGAATTGAACCATTATCAGTGCAGGGAGTCAGGTGAACTGATTGAGAGTGAAGTAGGATGGAGTGGGGTGTTGGAGTGGGGTGGAATGGTATGAGTTGGAGTAGGAAGACTATGGGTCAAGTGAGGTGGTGTGGGATGAACAGGATTGGGTGACAGATGAGGTGGTGTGGGGTCAGAGGTCAGACTGGGTGACAGGTGAGGTGGACTACAACCACTGCTTGCTATTTTTCTGGATGGAATGACTTGCTGGAGTGCCAGTTTCCAGTCCTTGTGCTGAACAAACTCCACCAAGATCTCAAACACTGCAGTGTAAATATTTCCTTCTCTTTCCTTCTCTTTCACTGCACTATAACATATACGTTGGTTGCATATTACATACCGTGATTGACAGTTAACACTCTCCTGGACTTGAGTTCAATGTGTTCTGATATAGGCAACTGAGCATGAGCCACTCCTTTAGACAGTGCACTCTGGTAGCAATGACCCTGCAAAAATAATCTCCTGATATAATATAACAAACGTTTTTTTAATGTATTTTGCATACCTTATGATGATTGTGGTCCACCAGACCTCCTATAACATACACCTTGTCTGTAGCTAGGTCTATAATAACAGGGATCCCTCAATCCACCACAGCAATAGGTGTTACCATTACCAGTGACAACATTGGGAGACTCGGCAGCTAAGAATACAACACTCTCAGTACCAAACTCTTCCACATAGTCACCAGACCTGAAGTTTACCTTCAACAAAACAAAAAAAAACACTTTGTGAAAAACCTAGGAGAAAGAACTTATGCTACACAGCTCGCTACAGGTCCACACTTATAACTTACATCCCATCTGACATGGCCTCCAACAGTCTCCTCCATCTTCTGTTTGAAACGTCCACAGAAACTGGTGAAATACAGCTAAACCCCACAACCATTATACCACAGGGTGGCAATGAGTGGAGGGAGAGTGGGGAATGTTGAAAGCCATTACCACAAACCTGAAGTGGAGATGCTGCTCTTCTATTGGCTGCATAGCACCTCTGACACTGCTTCATAAGACTGCGGATATCCTAACACATAGTATACAGCACATAACACACGCACAAATGGGCAAAACAACTGTAGGTATATACTGCACTGAGACTTTCAGACTATAAACTGTGGTGAGAGATGACAGACCTCGTCAGTCATGAGGTCCTGGTAGCCCAGTTCAATGGCCACACATATGGTGCTGGCAGTTGTATCACTCATCTTCTGCTTCTTTGGAGGGGGATCTGTGTGTATTGGCGAGTACAATGGGTGACAGACAGAGAAAAATGAGAGAGAAGTGCTCAAGGATGTCCTTACCTCTGACAATTCCCTGCTCCCTCCTCTTTCGCTTCTTCTCCTTCTCTTTCTCTTGCTGCCTTTTTCTGCAGAATAGGTACATATGAAAGCTATTTAGAAACAACTCTCTCTTAGTGAAGTAAGGGTAAAATAATTATTGTGAAGCGATCACACCTCCATTCTTGTCTTCCTTCATCGTATCTTTTCCTTCTTTGCATCTTCTTCCACTGGTTCTTGGACATGCCTTCTGGGATGCTGCTTTTAGTGGCTCCTTCCTCTTTACCCTCTCTGTCTTCGTGGGTTTCTCTCTCTTCCTGGCCTTCTCTGTCCTCTTGGCTTTCTCTGTCCTCCTTGCCTTCTCTTACTCCCTGGCCTCCTCTCTCCCTCTGGCCCTCTCTCTCTTCCCGCTCCATCGCGTCTCGCTGCAGCGCAGATCAGCTGACAAACCACACCTACCCGACGTTGCGCATGCGCGCGCAGCGCTCCAACAGTCACAACCGCTAAAATCGATTCGCAAGAGCACTAGATCAAGAATAGCTGTGACATTTGTGCAATGCTAAAAAAATGAAGCCCCTAAGAGCAATTAATAGAGCGATAATATGACTATTCTCACGGGCATGCAGTCACGTAGTGTCTTCTCTGTGCAAACTGCACAACTTTCATGTCCAGTTCTGATTACTGCCAGCTGACAATAATATATTATAACAAAGAAAGGACACACAGAGTATAATACAAAATTTCTATGACAGTGGCGGGTGGACTAAAATGCTGCAGATTGACTGAGAAATGGTATGCAACTGACATAATATTATGTACATAATCTGTGAGAAAAATGACTATAAATAAAAGATGAGAAGAGAGAGAAGCTGAGTGACGGGCTATAATCCTAGACCTGATCTTCTGTGTGAGGGTAAAAGTTATTGTCCTTGACACTCACTGCAGAGTTACGCTTTGATCTGCACAGAAGAGAAAGATAAAAAACGCATTATTGCAATGATTAGAGCTTTTAGAAAAGAAAAAGCTCCCATATCTTATTTACTACTGCTTTCATTTACCACATAGGACAAAGATCAGAGTAACACCTTTACTCAGGGTGATCAAAGTAGCTATAATAAGGAAAACACTAGGCTACAACCCCAAAGACAATGGCTGGTCTTCCTCATTTCTTCTGTGTAAGTACTAACAATAGAGCTATATAATTGGGCTCGAATTTATCAGTGGAAATACAAACACTAATTGTATAGAGCAGGTAAAATTTGTGGGAAGATATATACATACTAATTGTATGCATGTGCAACATACGAGTCGTCCATGAGGTAATCAGCATAGGGGTCGTCCATGAAATAGGCTGCTGTGTTGTTCTGCTGTTTCATGTAGCACGTGGAGAGAACCACAGAGAGGACGATGATGGGGATGAACATGCCTCCGCAGAAACCCACTGACCACCAGAACCCACTCTGTGAGCAGACAATCAGAGATTAAACTGTGAAAATCATAATAATTATAGCACGAGCCACCGGAAAAGAAACTCAGTTCAGTTCCAGATTAAGGACATTGTGACCTCTACATTTTAAAGGTTTACTCTTAAACATAGTCTCTTAATGAAAAGGAAAATGATTCTGGATCACAGGCTGTACCATTATAGGCTGTATTTATGTATATATGGCTGTAATAGTAGGCTCACCAGTCCGTCTATTGCTTCGTAGCACACTGAGATGTAGAGATCTGTATAGATGCCCCAGAGAGGTCGACACAGTCCAATACTGCTGTTCAGCTGTGTGGATAACAGTCTTCCTTATAATTTGTGCCACACATGAAACAGAATACTATTTTACAGCGGGTTCTTAGTTATAGAGAGACTGTGAAAACATACAAAAAGTTTATTAGTGACAAAAGCTAGGTATCAGCAAGTGTGCCTCACCCCATTAGCCAGGTCCTCAATGAAGTCATCAATATAACCAGCTATGGTGATGAAAGTCTCTGTGCTGGTCTGTGAAGGAAAAGAAAAGCAAGGTTGAACCACACACACACACACACACACACACACATAAACCAAACATTAGTGCTCCATGTTGTGTCACATAAGAGAAAAGACATGGAAAAAGGACTGACTTTTTTGAGTAGTTGAGCCAGGCCATCTCCAGTGATGTAATCAATGAGGTCAGTAGACTGCTCCACCAGGGCTGACGTAGTAGTCTGTGAATGTACAGTACAATATGGTGAAACGAAACATATGGCACACACATCGCATTAAAGTGGTTCTTACTTACCATAGCTCTGTGCTGAATAATGACATCGTGCAGTAGCGATGCCTACAGAGAGTATTTGGTATCGTAACCCCAAAAAACACATACACAAAAGCAGCTTTATGAGCTGACACAGTGGGCTTGTTATCTATCACTTCTATAACTACTTATTATCCTACTAGAACTTGTGACTGCATTGCCATTATTAGTTAGGGCTCTGCAGTTACTATATATACCTAGCATCATGAAGTATTGAGCTATATATGAAGCTAAGGACTTACAGCAATTGTATCAATTTCACGAGCCACGTCTGAGACACCCTCAATTTGCGAGACCAGCATATCCACTTGGTCCCTTGTGGTGCTGTTGGCCGTGGTGTCCTTGTAGACGGTCAGATTGTGAACCACGTCATCAGGACTGAACCCCAGAGTGGGGACAGAGCTATTCAACTCATCCTGTAATGCTGAAAGAGAGAGGAGGAGGATGGCGAGGAATCAGCAGTGATATTTTGCATCTTTTGTACAAGTACATAAGGGACCAAAACACTAGCCATCAGGCAAAGCACACTGAATGGTGACCAGCCGTCTACGTAGCAAAGCCTCCTTCTTAAACAAGTATGACGAGAATGCTGGAAATACGAGGAAACTCTTATTGCAAAATGTCTGTGTACCAATGACTTTAAAAGGCATTGTCAGTCTATATCCTGCATGCACGTGTGATAGTGTCTTCAGGCCGCACAATGTAGCTGTGTATAATATTACGTAAGTAGTACGTTGTATGTTGATGTTTGAGAAGAGAAGGTTGAGTTCACGGAGTCCCTGCAGACCCTCGGAGGAGAAGAAGCTGTCAGATGAGAGCTGGACACTCTGTGCTGCTCCCAGGATCTCCTCGCTCAGGTTCTCTGTAACCTTGGTAATACACCACACACACCGTGACACTTTGCACATCACTACAGGCATCTACGCAGGCTTACGGTCTTCCCCTGGTGTTGAGCACTACATTACAGCTTAGACTTGCTAGTTGTATGTCCCGTGGCATTCTGCCGTTGACCACACGCTAAACAACTACAGAGCCTCTAACTTTACTCTATCGTATTGTATATACAGTGAAGTATGTAGACAGAAGTCACTCCAAAAGTAAACAGCACTGAAAATTTTACAGAGAATACGTAATTTTGTGTCTGGCGTAGTTTAGTCGGAGGGACTGAAACAACCTGCTATAATTGGTTCCCATTATTACCAGGGGCCCCTCGCTATTACGCATACCTCTGTGAAGTTGATGATGTCGTTCCTGATGTTGAATAAGAAGCTGAGATTCATGGCTCGATAGAGAGCATAGTCTGCTTCACAGTTCCTGCAGACAACCAGACACTGCACTCACACACGCAACTGTCTTTGTGTGTGCATGACCATAATATTATAGCTACCTAGTTTATTGGATGCAGCATTTTAAGGGTATGCTACTTTACTCATTCTGCAGTCATATGTACATGTAACTGTCTTTGTATCTGCATAGCTACGTATCTAACATTACTGGAACCTGAGCTGCATAGGTTACGTCCCTAACTAAAGAGTGTTGCTGTCCCGCTGACATGTAGGCTCACCTGAGAAGCTGAGAGAATGATAGAGTCTTCCGAGGATCGTCAAATACAACCTTTCCTAGCAGAGAACCTCCCCACAGCTCTTCATTGTCCAAAGTCTACATCAGTGAGAGGGAAATGAAAACCATGGCAAACTGAGAAGCTGACAAAAGTCCATCGAGTTTATGGACAAGTGTCTTTAGTAACACCGATCACCTGCTGTACATAATACTGTAGCAACAGAATTAAAATTGGCCACAGTGGTATACTGGGATCATACACATTTAGAGATGTGCCCCATCCAAATCATAATGAGCAGGTTGTGTTGTATTGGTTTGTGAGCAGCTGTATGTGGCTCTAGCTGAGGCTCACATTTTCAAATCCCTCGTAGTCAGGACCTTCCAGAGACTGGCACACCTTCTGAGCATTGGAACCAAAGAAGAAGCCAAAGGCAGCCATTATCATCACTAGGCAACCAAACACAAAGGCCACTCCCACTGCCCTGTAAGAGAAATTGAGCATCGTTGCAATTAATATGTAGCAGTAACTGGGGTTGGCCTAAAATCAGATTAGCATGGAAATAATAAAGAAACTGGGTGCCTGAAGGCCATTCAGCCCAACTGGTTTTCCATTGACCATTGCACCATGACAATGCACATGCACAAACATCAGTAGGCTAAACATCAAGTACAGTGGTCGAAAGTTGCATTCTCAGGAGAGACAAAACAGGGGTGACGTGAGAAGAGTGCTACATACATACCCTCAGGCATAATTTGCTGCTAAAGTCATTATACTTACACGAGGAGGAACCTCCCCCCGCAGTGTGACACTCGGGTCCTGTCAAATGGCTGTTTCTTTGGTCTCCATCCGACCACGCCCAGCACCATCCCCACCAGCACCAGAATCACCACCACCAGGGACAGACAGGCCACACCCACCCCAAATGAATACCTGAGAGAGTATGTGTGTGTGTATCCAGGAATATAACGTTGGTTGTTCACCACACCTCCTTAATTTTATAAAGTGTGCCACATGATGTTTTTCAGGAAGAGCCAGGCATTTCCACAACAAACACACATGCTATGTGTAACTGTAGAGATAAGTATAAAATGGCACACACAACTATTTCTGTCCTCCAATTTTGTTCCTAATTGAAGGAGCTTCCCATAGACTGTTTCTGAATGACTGCAGGTGCACCTACCTGTAGAGGTCGTATTCGTGGATTTTCTCAAAGCCTTGGTCCACGATGCAGTGTTGTATGTAGCCGGCATTGAGGTCCACAGCCCCTCCCCCCTCTTCTCCTCCCAGGAGGGAACTATAGTCTGAGCACTCATCCACATCACGACGGATTACCTGCATCAGTGACTTTCATCATTGAGACTCTGAACTAGTCACATACATAATGTACGTAGTCACAGAAGTCATATGTATCAGGTATATTATACGTGGCTTGTGGGGGAAATATTCAAGGCCTATACCCAGTAAAGCTGCCCTTTTCTGTTTAGTATGTAATGAAAAATAGAGGTGTTACCTCTCTTGTAGAGTTGGTGATGTTGTCTCTCTGCTCCATTACTGTCTCATTCAATCTCTCCAGCTCCATCTCTGCATCACATCATGCCAACAGCTAACACTAACATTGCATGACATCATGCCAACAGCTAACACTAACATTGCATGACATCATGCCAACAGCTAACACTATAATATAACATTGCATCGTTCACTCTATGTAATGCCAACCTGATTGATTCATATGCATTGTGATATTCTGCTGTATCATTTGCATGTTTTCACTGAAATTACTGCGACCCTGTATAATGGAAAGAAGAACTCATTGATAATTATTATGAGCTCACAGACTACATACATTTGGCAGTGTTAAGTACACAATTGAGAAGTAAAAAAAAACAGAAACAGTTTTTTCTGCTACTTTCACAAAGTTGAAGTGGGAATTGAAAAGGCAACACCCATCACAAAAACAACAAACATCAATTGGCAACACTGCAAGTAATGAAGGAAATCCCGTAGGGATCGACTCACCTGGCTGACCTCTTGGCGAAAGTCCACCTCATCTAATGTCTGGTTGACCATGGAACTTACACCAGTCATGTCCTCCACCTTCATGAATGTATATAATTATGTGTATTAGATATGGAGATGACTATAACGGGTGTGTACTCTGCCTTTAGAACATCAGTTAAAAGGACACTCCACACAATAGGGGGTCAATAAAGGACACACTTTGCGCGCCCAAACGTGTTATTCTAGTACATTTTTAACTTCCTAAGAGAGGACACCCTCCCTATAATACAGTTCACTCCTTAGTGTCACCATTAATATAGTTTTTCTTGGTGTATAAGCTCACCAGTGAGTAGTTGGCGGTGCTGACAAATATACTTCCATGGGGTAGCCCCTCGCAATCAGCACCCGGAGTCCCCTCACACTCAACCAGCACAGAGTTCGCAAGGTCAGCTACATCCTCGAGAGCTGCATGGAGCGCTCGTTGTCTGGAGTCCAGCAGAGTGCTGGAAGACACAATCCTAACCAGAACACCTCCACTGGCCTCAATAGCTGCAGTAGTGGATTGGGGAGTCAAGAATTATGTGGCAATAGTGGATATCAAACAAATGACGCTCACGAAAACTTTAAAACACTGGGAAATGTACCCACGACGCAGTCTGTTCTCTATGTATATAGTGTGCTTTACGCATTGAGCAAAGTAGCTCAGAGGGCAGGGCCCAAAGTCATACAATACTTAAACACAGAGCAAAGGCAACTACTAAATACTATCTCTAACTAGAATAAACTACGTAGCTACGTATGAATGTGATTCATTGCTAGCCTGTATGTAAACCTGGAGTAAGCACTATTTGGCAAACCACACTTTCCTATGTATGTATACATAAGCTGTAGACATTGTTGCCCCTCGCTCACATGATCAGTAATTATGAGAAAGCTTCACTAACCTGTAGCTTTTCAAATTCGGCTATCCAGTTTGAAGGCTAATGTAAGGATTCTACTGCAAGTCTGCCTGCATGTATAGGTGCGTGTACTAAGCAGGACTTTACAAAGAAAATTGTGCCAACAGCCGTGTATAGAGTCTGGACGTTCCTGACAGTACGTGTACACATGTACGTGGGTGGACCCTCCTCCTACAAACCATATCTGGCTAGGTAAGGCTGTGTACAATCACGACAGGGGCACTTTGTCAGACAAACAGCTCCTAGCTGGTACATAGCTATACACGTGGGTCAGAACCATTACAGAGGTGCTCTAAAGAAGGTATGTAGGAAGGAATGCAGGTTGAACTACACCCTCCATTCACTGTCAGAGACACTGTGTACAAAACATACCATTGACGTTGGCATGCCCATATCACAAATTGACACAATGTGTATGACTCTGGGTTAAGTACAGTTTTTGAATGGATGCAAGAGATCAAATAGTAGAGCTGCTCAGATCCAATAGGATGTAATGTTTCTGAGTATTACGTAAGCACCTAATCAATGTAGACTGCTGTGTATTATGAGATTTTAAGTTCTAAGTGCTGGCATGGATAGCTTATTTTGCTGGATTACCTTAAAATAACGAGTTATGTAAACGCATAAGCACTGGCATGAAGCTCACCATCAACATTTGCCTCAAGCAGTTGCAGAAAGGTCTCCACTCCGGCGGCTATGGCACTCAACACAACTCCCAGAGCTGATCCGAGGTCTGTGGATTAACGGGAAAAATTAACTACGTACTTGCAAGGGACAGACAAACTATATGCTATCAATTAATAATTACGACTTTGAGAGTTTCCCCTTATAACATACGTAGCATGCCACTTTAGATGGAAAAAAACTGAAACATTTCCACAGGCAAGGGCATTTTTTGTAAACAATTATGTCTCTCTGGGAAATTTGTCTGAATTGCCTGCCTTGACAGTTTGCCGCTAGCATTTACGTACGTCTATCACTGAGGGTTAATAATAGCCCTGTGAATCATAACTATTGCTACATGTACAGAGGTTCCAACATGGGTGGGACAAACTTGGTATATGTACCTAGACAGATCGCATGAAGGTGTTCATTACAACTTCAGTTGTAGCATGAAACTGCCCCCTAACTCAACTAATTGTTAGAAGGGGATGTGTTGCACTTGTTGACATCACTAGGTCTAGCCATACATGTGTGTGTGTGATTATAATACTAACCATCCACTAGCTACATGTGTGTACATACTAACCATCCAGTTGTTCAAGTGAGAGGCGAACTATGTCCACCACAAGACAGAACAGGGCAATACCGTCCTGTGAATAATGACAACATTTGAAAATTAACACTGCTACGTACAATACGCGGGGTCCACTGTATATAATTATGTATGTTTCATTGCAGTTTGTGACTTGAATGCAAACAGGTGTGTTTATGTAAACGGGAAAGTCAGCCGCCGACATATTGACAAAATGTTCAGCTATAGTTTCTACCTTCTCTGTGAATCAATGCAGTACGGCCATTTCAATCCTACACAATGTATATAGCTCTTTACACAGCATCACTACATACAGTGTAAACCTACACTACAGTGTACAGCTGCACGTACATTGATGAGACGCTCGGCGTACTCGACTCCATAGTCAGTAGCTCTGTTGACCGAGTCTTGTATGGAGTCCAGACTGTCAAAGGTCTGTTGGTTACTGTGCAGAGTCAGTACCACTCCTGCCCTGTGGTGGTGTATGTATATACGTGTGGTGTGTGGGAGACTCTATTGGCTACAAACCATCCATCACCTTCAGGCCTCAAAAGTTAGTCCACATACACAATGATACAGTATAGAGGTTGATGTGTGTACACAAGTGCATAATTTATGTGTATGTAAACAAAGTCCCGGGCTTCTCTGTGTACGTAGATTGACCCTGACTGAAGTTTGGTTGTTCAGGTGAAAGCTGCTAATGGCGAGTCTTGGACTAAAACAGTCAGTGAACAAGTTGGGACTGACGTTCTATTCATTCAGGGCCCTATGTTATAGTCTCTTATGCTTCAAGATGTTTTTCAAGGTATATTATACTGCATTAAACTTAAGTATAAAGCCATTTTATTGTCTGTGAATTCTGCTCAAGTCAGGTTCTGTATCATTGTCCTATACTCTAGTGTGGAACCTCATTAACAACGACTACAGTTAAAGCAAAAAAAGGCTTATTGAAACCCCAGGCATTGAAACACTTGCTACAGTTACAGTGAAGTTATTGATTGTCCCACTTCAGGTTAATATGGTTCCACTGTATATGTAGATACATTGAAAAATGCATGTTCTCTTACAGGAGTGCCAGAGTGAAGAGGAGTAGAAGGAGTGTACAGGAGAACATGGTTCTGTCGTGACTCTGTTTCATGGAGTAGCCTCCTCCACAGTTACCACAGCATCGACACCCACACACCACACAGCCCGCCACCAGGAAAGCCACACCCACTGCCACGCCCACACACGCAACTGCCAGTATGGGTGTCCACCAGTCCAGAAACTGCGTGTGTTTGTGTGTGTGCAGAGTTAATTGAGCAGCAAAGTATAATGAGATATGTGGTGGGAAAGACCTAAGTATTGTGCAGTATGTACACATCAAGGGCAGTAGTACTTGAAGGGAATGGGGAAGACCAACGTTTGTCTGGTAGTTGTGTATGTAACTCAGTGCATAGTGTGCTAGACTTCCAGTCACAATGCCTGAGTTTGGCTCCAATGTTCTCTCCTGGCTCGAGTGTTACTTCAACCCCACCCTTCATCAACCAAGAATGTATGGACACTGGTCAAATTTCATCCCTTGCTGTTTTGATTGGTCTTAGATCTTAGACATAGAATAATGCTCTACTCATGGGTTGCTCAACTGAGCATAACCAACGAATACTTCTTGAAATCCGATGCTTATTAACACAAACATGCATGGTGCATTAAAGCCAGAAAACTGATGCCATTTGGGCTATGACATATAGGCACAGAGTGCCAGCTGATTAGTGTTGGTTGGGCAACTGTGTAGGTGAATTGGAAACACAGAATTATCCTCACAATGCACACACAACACACACCATGTGTACACCCACATACCAGGGCCCTCAAACTTTTTTCACCTGTGTCCATATCGAGAGAGAGAGAGAGAGAGAGAGAGAGCTCACCCCAGCGAAGGTCTGGCCAACAGGGAAGGAGGAAGAAGTGTGGTTGACACACATGTCCTTTTGTCTAGTCCCTACATCACAGGCAAACCCTCCTTCCTCCACCGCCTCTTCTATCACATCTACAGTGCAATCAAAAAAGACAGGGGAGTAGAGCAAAGTCAAGGGTAAAGTTGAGGGTTTACACATATGTTTCAGGAAGGGAAAGCCTCCTTGCAAGGTATTTCACAAACCAAAGGTCACTCGGGAGAGTATTAAACGTTGGATCATCATTAGTCATACAGATAATAGGGGCTCTCCCTGTTTGGAGAAGCTAAACGAGGCTTGCCCGATTACTGATGACCATGGAGTAACACTAATCAGCTGGCACTCTGTGCCTATAACATGGAGTAAAGACAACATGCAAACATGGCAAAGTTAGTTATTTGATCTGTCTGTCATTTGCCAAGTGAAAGGACTATCTATCGTACTACACATAAGTTATGCCGTAGCTGCTACAGGCAACGTGGGGGATACTCTTAATGCTTAGTCTTCTGATGAGTCAGCTAGTTTTCCTGCAACCTAGGCTCTCTCAGAGTGTATGTGGCTCTTTGACAGATGCTATGAAAGGCCCAGGCATGCATGGTCTACCTGGACAAGTTTGTGGATAAATTCTTTCCCAAAGGCACCGAGTACATTCACTCCACACTGGGAGTATGCTACAACTACTTGTTTCCTGTACTATTCACACACTGAGTGTAGTGTATAGTAGGACGAGATATGTACGGCCAAACTGTCACGTACCGTATGGAAGATTCTCTTTCTTGACTGCATTGACAAAGTCCCTGGCCAGAGAGACCCAGGGATCAATAGCACCACCATCATATGACGGATTGACTCCCTGTGTTGCATTTGTAAACATAACAGCTCTGCCTGCGGGACACACTTCTTCTAGGATATCTCCCTGGGAGGCCAGGGGTGAGAGAAGCAGAGCCAGTGTTAGCCATCTGGCTATGCAGTGGACAGAAGTGTGCTTGTCCATCTTGTTGAGTGTTCCTGCCACACTATCTGTTCAATGGAGTGTGCAGGTTTTGAAAGAAACCTAATATCTGCTGCTGCTCAGCTGAAATATGATCTCCAAACACAATTGCTAGCCTCCCTCAAGACTCTTGATCAGCCACTCAAGAAACAATTCAATCACTGGCTACTATCGCAGTTCACTAGCTGCTCTTTCAACTGGTCTTTGTCCGTTCTTCTTGTGATAAGCTCTGGGGTATATTTGCTGGAACACACACAAACTCAAGACAGGCACTGCCTTAATGTGGAGTATTCACTAGTATATACACGAGTGTGTGCCCTGTGAGAGAGTAGTTTGTCCAACAACTGGATGGCTGTGCCTATACACTGTCAGGGGCTGTAGAGCAAGTGTTCTGAAGAGTACCACCGCTTCAGCTACTGAATAACAGTCTATGTGTTAGCATTGACAGTCGTGTATGTCCATTCACTCACTGGAGTGTGTCCTGTGTGCATTTGTGAAGGGTGGGCAGAGAGAGACAGACAAGAGATTGAGGGGGAAATAAGTATATACATACGTATATTGATTACAACAGTAACACAGCTAAATGTATACTATATACGCATCCACCTACTAAAACTGTTTGTCTTCACTTTGGCTACAACCCACTTTCAACGTGAGGCACATGTGTAAACTAACCAAACTAATGGCACGCGTGTGGCTCTGTGTTTGCATACATAATTAATACTGAGTGCACCACACATTATTTCCCAAATGGAGGGTGAGGTGCAGGGTACAGGGAGGCCAAGGGAGGCTTGTCTCAAGGACAACATGACATGTTACCCCAGAGATTATACTGAAAACCGTTGGTTACCAAAATCGTGTCGCATTCCTTCTAGCATAATATTCCTGCTGTTGTCTTTTGTAGCTAGCCTAAAGTAGAATGCCTATATATTTAGCAGAACTGAGCGTTTTCTTTGAAAGTTCCCAGGGTGACTTCAAATCCTAAAGGATGCTGACATTGTACCTCACACCTGAAGTAATCACAAACTGAGAGCAGAGTTTGTGCTACAGCTGGAATTCAACAAGAATTTGCACCCTGAGCTCTAATTTTTAATCTACGTTCCTCTAGACTGGTGCACGCAATAGCTAAGGTATGTGTCTATCAAATTTGTGGCTGTGTCTCAAGTGGTCGAGAGGAGCAGAGATGCCAAAATTGTTTCAGTTCCCCAGACTGTGAATTAGAGCCAGTCCCTTAGCCAAGTATCGGAACAGTTAGTGAAATAGAGATTGAGTCACCAAGAGAGAGTAGGAGAGAGAGGGTCACAAGCTGCCATACCACCTGTAGTACTGCCAAGTTTTTGTTGGTAGTTGGGGCCAAAAAGCAGGCAAGGGTTGGTGGAATGCAATTGTAGCTACCAGCGTATTTGCCAAGAATACTTTCCCAATCACATCAGTTCCTCCTACACCCTTGCATGCTGCAAGCACACAAATAATACACACTATTATCAGACTCTTATAGAGCTAAAATATTTTCTGAACGGATCTGTTATTCATTACTAAAATGCACCGCACATACTAGCTATGTATATTTAGTCAGAAAGCCCCGGGCCCGGTATCAAAACTGCACCCTGGAACTAATGAAAAGATCCTTACGAATTCTACTCCCTGACGTAATAGCTAGCCTCGGGACCGTGTTGTATTCCACAAGAGAGTGTTTCGAAGTGCGTAGCTAGCTAGTTGCGAGGACAGCCTCACACATTCAATTACCTACAACTCATTGTACGTATTCTAACTGAGACTCACCCTGTGTTTCCGCAATACAAAATCCAAAAGTGTGTAACTGCAAAAGTCCAGAAACGGTAAATACTAGCGCAGCAGAGACTCTGCAGCCAAGACAGCGTCGTTCGTTAGGACCCCCGCCTCGCTATCATAATACGTGGGTATTAATGCGCATGCGCATAAATCGATCCGCAGTGCAGTACGACGTGTGTCGTGGTGGTACATGGTGTGCACTCCAGTCCGTAAACCCTGAAACTGCGTATATACTTATACCGATACGGCAGGCCATGAGCGAGACTAGGAGGGGGACCACCGCATGTCTGTTCAGCTACGGGCAGCTAGAGAGCAAGGACGAAACTGAGGAGGTGACGTTGAGTGCGCATCTATTAGAAAAACCATGCATAGACTTCGTGGGTCGTGATGTTAGTGTGTCCATCGGATTATCGTCGGTAATCGGTTCCTCGGAATCGGCTAGGAAAGGGAGACGAAGTAGTAGAAGTGTGGGCATGGCTTGGACATGTGACTCCGCCCCCTTTTAATTGACTTGACTCCAGGATAATACAAGGAGGGTGCATTCTCATCACATATTCAGAGCTCAAAACTCTTCCAGTCTTCCTTCAATGTTGTGATGGACCACATAATGGTGTTTTATACTTGATTGTATAGTGGGGGGTCAGTACTTAGTTTCGTGTACATACATATGGACACTACAGTGGCTGGAGAAGTGTCACAGAACGCTGGGCAGTATAACCAACAATCTCAGAGAGAAGGAGGTGTACAATCAGCTCAGCGAGAAGGTAAAGTATCCTGCAACTATCTTCACAAGCCAGACTCTAGAGTCGGGCTGAAACGGGTCTTCTTTCTTTCCCTGCTGATGATACGGGGGATGTTTTGTTGTGTGTGCAGGTGAGTCACAGTCCTCAGCAGCATGAGGAGATCACACTGGCCCTCCTCTACTCCATTCTGACTGACCCAAACTCTGCCAGCAAGGTGAGGATGTATCTATTAATACATGCCCCTGAGGTTGAATGAAATCCACAACGGGTGTTACGAAAGTACAGTCGAACCTCGTTAATATGAACTCCAGGGGACCATCAAAAATGTTAATATTAAAAGGAATTTCACTATAACAGTAGCTAGTTGTATTAGTGTTATAATGCCTGGGGATTTCAAAGTGGTTCGTATTAAGCAGGTATTTCGCTTTAACAGCGTTCGTATTAATGAGGTTCCACTGTATTGTAGTTGTAAGATATGTAGTAAAGAGTTTATGGTGTAAAGCCACTAGTTTCTCACATTGAACGTGATCAAAGAAGTTTAAAAGCCTTTTGCTCGGGGCATGTGGTCTATGGCATATTGGGGAGTGAAGTGAGCCCACTTAGTAGTCTGAATTGCGCGATTTGTCCATGAGACTTTTAAAAGGCTCTGATCTATGCTGACCATAATTTCCCCTACAACTCGCAATGCCCCCTTAATCAACGACTCTTCCCCCTCCAGTCATACCACACACTACTCCTGATAACTCGGGACAGCATGGCTCAGTTAGTGAACATGTGTGAGCGAATTGTCATGGAGAAGATGACCAAACTCCAGGATACCACTCGATTACAGGTACATATATGTACAGCTGTATAATAATTATGTACATGAATCATAAGGGAAGTGTGAAAAAGGCCAATAGTTATGACGATTGAGAATTGAGTGTTTAGAAATTGCGATCGAGAATTTTAGTCCTAAGTACAAGTACGGATGAGTTTCATAAACTACATGGTATCTTGGGTCCCCCCTATTTCTATGCCGTTTCTCTTCACTCATTCTTCATTCCTCCTAATTTCGATGTATAATTATATATTAGTTGCTGTGGCTGACGAGAGAGATGGTAGGCAGTGGAGTGGCTGGAGCTGATAGAGTCTGTTTTGCCCTCCTCAAACATCTTCCTGGTGAGACCACCTCTCTCCCATCCCTCTCTCTCTCTCTCTCTCTTCACAGTTCTGTCTCCCTCCTCTCCTCTCCTCTTTTTGCCACCCCCTGTCCCTCTACTAATCTTTCCTATGACCGTTTTTTCTTTCTCCCATCTTTCTCACTTTGCTCTTTCGTTCCTAGCATTCTCCATCTCTTCTGCCGTCCCTCCTCTTCCCCCCTGCCTCTCATTTCCTTGCCTCACTCTTCTCACTTCCCCCCTCCCCACCTTTCTCTCCTCCTATTAAATTCAGCCTACAAATCTTCCCTAGAATTATAGCTCAGCTACATTAGAATTGCTGGAAGAAGGAAAGTGTTTTGCAACATGACGTATTAAGCAATATTCTCGTATCTTCCCCCTCTGTGTTGTGTGTCACTACTCAACCCCAAACCCCTCTCATTAGCTGGGAATATTGGCACTGGTGATGCCTGGGTCTACGTTGCAGAGTCTCTACTGAACATTCTGCTAGACCATCAGTGAGTATCGAGTTGGTGTGTTATACTGTAACAATGCTGCGATATGTACTGGTTAACAATTTGTTAGGGAACACAGCCGGCTTCGCAATACACACTCTATGGAGCGAGCAGTCTATGACTTGTTTGCTTTCGTTCCAGTAGCTACGTTATCTGCATGCAGTATGAATGTATATAGCACTTGGAGAGGGAAAAGGGGTTTGCTTACACATGGAACGTTCTCATTCAGTTATGAGTATGTACACTCTTTCCTCTTTCATTTTACTCTTCCTCTGTTTACCCTTCTCTTCTCCCTCATTCACCCCTTCCTCTTTCACTCTGCCTCCATCCATCTCTCCCCCTCCTATTCCCAATTAGAGAGTGGCTGGAGGGACTCCCAGCTCTGGTAGACAGTGCAGTGTTCACCTACCTCTCCATCCTCCCCTCACACTCTGCACAGAGTCTGGCATCTCTCAGGCAACAGGAGACCAACTTCTGTGTCTCCATGCTCAGGGCCAAGGCAAGGCATATGCACATCTTTTGTGCTTTTAAGGCTACCTGTAGAAACAAGCTACAGTTAAACCTCTGAAAGCATAAAGGACACCGCTGTATAAAGGACACTTGACTCTGCCCCATACTAATATAGTTACATCTCAAGAAAGGATGCCTTGACACTTTCCATGTCCCCAAGGTGTCCCTTATTCAGAGGTTTCCGTGTAAAGCCATTAGTAGGCATTTGGCATCTTGCAATTGACTGTTTTTGTGTCAATTCATTCACTAGTGACTATAGTAGTAGTCTGCACTTCAGACCACTTGGTTAGCTCGATCATCCCGCTTGATCACCGATTGAGCATTTCTCGTGATCTTAGATTGTTGCATAAATTATGTACGTATGTATACACTTGCAGCAAGTACTGAGAGCTGACTTTGTACATACATACATACATACATACATACACACATACATACATACATACATACATACATACACACATACATACATACATACATACATACATACAAGCAGCTCACAGATATGCAACCTATTGGCAGAGACCTTCTGAGACTACTGCAGGGAGTGGCAAGGTACGTATATATATACAAGTGGAAAAATCATTTCTTCAAAATGAAAGGGGGATATAGGGATGGCTTGAAGCACCAAAAAGGAAGAAACAAGGGGTCATTACACAGCAAAGTTGCACAAAGCTACATGACACCATCCCTATATCTTTGTTTGATATTGTTTGATATTAAACTTTGCTTATAAACAATAAAACAAAGATATAGGGATGGTGTCATGTAGCTTTGTGCAACTTTGCTGTGTAATGACCCCTTGTTTCTTCCTTTTTGGTGCTTCAAGCCATCCCTATATCCCCCTTTCATTTTGAAGAAATGATTTTTCCACTATTTTTAACAGCTTCTGGCAACACTGCATTTATTGTTACAGTCACTCTGATGTTCATGGCTATGTTGTAGCTAATGGACTGCTAGATACCATGTATTGTCTTCAACAAGGATGTAATTAGATTATTGCACATGGTTGTGGTTTCATTGGTAGGCTTTGGTAATCAGGCTACAACCTGGGGGGGACAAACAATGAAGGCCATTTGACTGAGTGCCCCGCAAGGCTCGCGTAACACCGCGCAGACTCTGGCAAGTTGCTCTTCGTGCATATCAACAGCAAGATAGCCAGTTGGAAATGTGCACACTTACTTACAGAAGGTACTGGAGGCTGATAGTTCCTCTGCAGGTCTGCCAACTCGCCCGGTAGAATACGTTCGCAAGCACATTGGACAACGCCCCTGCCTGGCGCATGCGCGCGGATCACTGATGCTGAGTAAGCAGCAAATGGCGTTGTTCAGGTCGACCAGGGAAGAGCTCCATGATCTACCGTAGTGACTAGCGACAAGAAAGAAACGATCGCTTGATGTCCGTGCACACCTCCGGCGAAATTGGAGACCTTCAGTGAAAAAATCAGTGCTTGAACTGGTACTGGTAAGGAGATAGCGGGTTTAAAGAAGAAGAAGAAGAAGAAGAAGATGAAGAATATGATGACACGAAAATCGTGAAATCGCGTATGAGCGAATTCTCGCGTGGACGACTGAAGGTGCGTATGAGCTCTTGGGGGACATCTATAGGTAGATATGGGCCCGTAGACTATTGCTAGTATGTTTTGAAGGCCTAGGAAGTGATTCTCACCGAGTTTTTAGTCGTTTTGTACGCGGATCACGTGAGATTTCACCCGTGTCATCCCTATATAGAGAGTCTACCGACTCTCTAATATACTGCACTTACTGTACCGGTGCCCCATGCCTGTCGAATGAGTGTAGAGAGTCAGTACTGTGCTTTTCCTCGCAGGATCCCAGAGTTTACAGAGTTCTGGAGAGACCTGCTCCAGCAACCACAGACCCTTAGTCCCCAGCTCACTGGTGTGTGCCACACCTCTCACACATGTGTGATGCAATGTTATGTATGAGCTAATACAGTAAATGACATCATTGGCGAGTGAACATTGGTGCAAAAGTTCAGCTATAAAAGTGCATTTGGTGGGAGTGTCAAGTAGAAAATTTGTGCAATTCAGTAGCTATAGGCTCAGTTGGCTTGACAATTAACTCTCTTCTCTTTCCCTCCCCCCACCTTTTCTCCACACACACACACATCCCCTCCTCCCTCCCTCCCTCCCTCCCTCCTCCATCGTACAAGATGTCCACCAGGTGTTGTCCAGGAGAACGTCTCGGAGGTTCATAGCAGGCCGCGTGTTGCCTGAGGTTGAGATCAAACTCAACTTCCTCCTCTCCAAGGTGGTTTCACACTCTATTGCCATTGTTGCTTGTATGTATGAAGTATTTGTATTTTTTAAACATAGGTGAAATTTGGCCAGCATAAGTGTTACCAGGAGTGGTTTCAGAAGAAGGTGAGGGTCCGATTTCAGTGCCACTGATGGCTATATATACTGTGTAATTGTACCTCTGCCTCTCAAGATCAGAACACCATTCTAAAGTTATTGAGGCAAGCCCATCATTAAATATATCGTATTCAGGTGCGATTGGGACGTAGCTCGATTTGATTGCATACTGTTATTGGCGAGCGAAGCAAGCACACGTAGTCATATGAATGCATGATTTTTCTATATTATAATTATGTTTTTATGCTGTGACCTGCGCTGCCACTCTGCACCATAATGTTATACGTGATTCTATATGCATGAAAACACACGAAAAATTTAACTGTTTGCCTCGCGAGGCTACAAAATAATATTATGGTGCATTCTACTAGTACGTCACAGGAGAAAAATGAACTTTCAGTAACTCGAAAGCTAGGATTACAAGCACGGTGATTCTTCACCTCCTCTCTCTCCTCTCCTCCATATCTCCTGCCCACAGTACCTGTCCACCCCGGAGAGTCTGCTCATTGTCCCCGAGCTGGTGAGGTTTGTGTGCTGCGTCATCCATCCTCCCAATGAGATACTCCAGTCCGACATTGTCCCTCGCTGGGCCTTCATTGGCTGGCTCCTCTCTCTCTGCCAGGTCAGCTCTAGTCTGGCCCGCACACACCCTGACACTGGTCCATGTATGCATAGACTGACGCCACAGTAACGTGACTTCGTGCATGTGCTGGTCAAAAAGAGAGGGTCTTTGAGCTAGGCACTAAGTCAGCTCCTTCCACACACACACTCACATACAGGGGAAACATGCAGTGCTGGCAAATGCCAAGCTGGCCCTGTTCTATGACTGGCTGGCCTACAATCCAGAGCTGGACAACATCATGAACATTGGTCAGTCCACCTCTTGTGCTGCATAATGTTGAATAGTACCATTCCCCCATCCTACATTTTTGTAAGCTTTTCTGTAAGCTCCACAAATTATTGCATCAACGGCTGTAGTGTATGTACTTTAGAGTGGGCCAGGCAAAGTGCAAGGGCCTCCCTTTGATGTTGTGAGCATAACAAATTGGCTTGGATCTGATCACATTGCCTTGTGGCTACCATTCTGCCTCTATTCAAGACTCCCTCTTAGTGTGGGTGGCACAGTCCTAGGAGTGCTTCTCATCTACATAGGGAGGTTTGCTAAGGATTGAGACCACAGCAGCTTGCAAACAAGCTTCTTGTAAGAGTACAGGTGCTCCAGCCCATAGTGTAAAGATGCCCAGTACATCTGCATCTCCACATGCACAAGTCTCACAAAATATTAGCCATGCTTCCAGAAGTTGAAGGTGGGTTTGAAACTGTTCGCTATGTGTGTGCCAGCTAAGGATACCTGCCAAACTGATTTTCCATGAACCGTGTTATTATATTTACACACTACAGACGCAATACTGCGTTTTCTAGCTTGCGCAATCACAAACTATTATTTCACAGCTTCTTGTGTTTACGACATCTGATAGCTAAATCATAATCACAACAGTGCCGTGTTTTGGTAATGTATCGGTGTGCTATAGTTGGCTCCAAAAATGGAAGTTTGACAAAAACACTTATGAGAGAGGCTAACAAATGGACACGTGCACATTCCTCCAGTGCATTACTTCACTATACCCCACTATACATGATAAAACCCAAGGTTTTGCAATAATAATGTTCAAATTCCTTGTACGTGTGTCCTTGTATTGCAGAGCCAGGGATTCTACTGATGACCAACTCTCTGAGGCAGCACCCCCAGCTCTCAGCCATGCTCATCGACTTCCTCTGTAGGGTGAGTACCGATACACGTCGGTCCAGAGGCACTCTATGAAATGTGTCTGTTTGAAGGTCCGTCTTCGTATTGTCTTAATACATTAGAGAAGTGGATCAACAAACTTTGTGCAGGGTTGGTTTGCGTCATGCAGTGGGCGAGGTTATAGCACCATCTAAATGCCAGAACAAAGATGCTTGTGTCCCAAAATGTGCCATATCAAAGCTGTTATCACTGGCGGACTATGAATATAGCACACTGGTCCAGTTCAAAGTGTGGCTAAATAGAATCATGGGTAGCCTGAACATAATCATGGATGGACCTAGCCACCTCACAAAGGGAGAGATCTAGCCTCTCTATTTCATTTGTCTGCTGCTCACTTTGATCCAGCCCTCCCTTCAAGATGTCTCTGTGTACTTTGTTACACACAGTCTCTGGTGTTGCATAAGTCGTGCTTTCAAACTGCTAAAGTTGTGTCTTTGTCACTGGAGCACACATATTTATTACCCAAACAAAACTGAGTAAAAGATTGACACTGTATGCTGCTGCAGATACGTATCATGCTACTGTACTTCGATTGTATGTAAGTCATGTGAACCTCTTTTACTAATGCACATTTCAAAGGCCGTTTGAATTCGTGTAGTGTGTGTGGCGAGTGTCAGTTTTCTGTACGGAATACGAGCAGACCTCTGCCATGACAGCAATGTGTCCTCCTGCATTCGTCAGTTAGTGCTCTGTTATATTTATATATATTCAGAGCCATATCAGTCTTGTATAATGCTTTGATGATCTTTAGTGGGAAAGATCTAGTTCATATTCCACAATACTTTTGTGTTCTATACACCTCCAGTTGCTAATAGTGACTTTGGGCTACATCAATGCCCCATTTTGGCTCTCACACACTCAAGTTCATTCATCATTGGCTTACTATATAGCCCTTAGTGGGAGTAGAAATTTGTTTTTCCTTGATGTGTTGACACAGAGCGCATTGTGTAGTGTCTTCCCGGTGCCTTTGAAAGAGTATAGTGCTAAAGGAAACTGCTAATGGCTGTGTGGGCTGCGCAGGTAATTCAATACTAAATACTTCCTGTCCAGGCCAGATTATAAAAGGCTGCGCTATAGCTGCGGAAGTCTCAGCTGGTGCAGGGTTTCAAAGTGGGCTTGCCCTGTCCTGATATCATGCTAGCTGTATACTGTAGGCCAGTAGAAGTACTGTGAACCAGCTGCCTCTGTACTGTGCTTTGCTCATGTGAATTAAAGGGACTGCTGCCAAAGAGACTGCAACAAAGGGACGTCGGCTGCACAAACTTAGGGCTTCCTGCAAAACACTGCTCAACTTTGAACAAGGAGGAGATCTGAATTCTACTGCAATGAAGTTCTACTATCTCCCATTACTGCTACTGCTCACCTCTACTACTGGGTCCTGGCAAGCATCTCCGTTTTCTCACAGACCCCACAAAAAATTCCCCAGGTCCACTCCTCACGAGAGAGATCTCTCCTTCTCCTCCGGTCTCCCTCCAGAGCAGGGCAACGGCACCGAGACACTCTGCTACTTCCTGCCTCTCCCAGACATTGCCAGTCCGTTCGGTGAAGACTGCAGCAACGCTTTTGCTATGTTGGACGATGCATCTATCTCGCCCGAAATGGAGGAGGAAGCACTCGAGGACGTGTGTACAACAGAGTGCATAGGAAGAGTGATCGAGTTCTTTAGAGATGATTGCAAGGATGATATAGTCGCGGGGTCGCTCCTGTCATACTGTGCTAAATCACCAAGTGGGGTTCGCTGCAACAATGTTTCCAACTCTTACAACTGGATCACGTTCTACTCTGCTTGCCCAGTGGACGGCAGTGCTCTCGAATGCTCTGAAAAGTGTACGGACGCTACAGTGGATGCAGTGGAGGCCGTGGGCTGCTGTTCAAACTACGACCACTCCTTGTTTCTCTCTACCGAGCTGTGCAATCTCGAAATGCCCCAACATTGCCCTGACCCCTTGAAAGTTGAAGAAGAAAAGAAGGAAGATGAAGAAGACCATAAAATGAAAGAGGGTGGTGATATAGCTGAAGATGATGATGATTCTCTAGGCAAGGAACGAACTGGTGTAGTAGACTCTAGTGCCCTGAATTCAAGACCTCTTACTGCACTACCATTATCTCTCTTACTCATGTATATCGTATTCTCCTAATCTCTTTGTTAATTGTTGTTTCTTTGAAAAATCACTGTCATCATGGCACCGAGATCTAGTTTGTGCCTTAGAGTATATAACCAAAACTCTGCCTTGTTAAATCATAGATACTATACCTCACGGAACATAGTATCTGTGGTTAAATATGCTGTTCACGTATCCAAAGAACCTGGTATGTGCTATTTTGAACAAAAGGACAAGTGTAGCTAACACAATGGTACAGTGGAAGCACATGTACCAGTACTAGTACAACATTACATACATACTTCTGCCTGGGTGGTCCCGAAATTGACCAAACCTACTTGCTTCCTAACTCTATTTCAGAGACTGAAACTCCATCTTTTCCATTTATAGGCAGCGACCTGCGACCACATGCCAACATATGCTGGCCATTATTGTTTTCCTGGCAACACTTGGCCGGGATTTTCAGCTCATTGCGTGTTTTGTTTATACACTGCTGAGTGGTTATAATTTACCTGGAGTGGGCTGTGGCAGGGGATGGTAATTCATAGCCATTTCCTGCTACAAGAGAACAGAGGAAGTGGCTGTGGATTATGAGTAGAAATTACTTGTCCATGTCCATGTCCATGTATTGTCATTCTTTGCTTAGTGTATAGAGGTTTGCATGTACTGCATGACCCTTTGACAAAATGTGTTTCAAGGGTTGTCCATTTACATAGGGCTTTGTATTAATGTGACTCACAAAGGTGATGATCGTAGGTACCTAAGGTGGCCTAATTCACAAAGCTATCTTATGACAACTTCCTTGTTTCTAACACTCTCCTCCCCTCCTCCTCCCCCCCAAACTACATCAGTCTCTTACTATACACCGACATGTGTATAACAAGTCTGTATGTATACGTATGTGTGTCCAATGTCTAGGAATAGCGGGCTGAACTTGTTCCTTCAGTGTGTCAGACATTTCTAGCATACTGGTGTGGACTACTGATCACTATAGACGGCTCAAGCAAGCACTCTTTTCACTCTAAGAGCGTATGGACACTCATAACAAGAATAACCGCGGACATGCATAACCAGGTAGAACTGCCCTATGTAGGCTATGACCAGTTGGCTTGTATAGGTAGCAGCCCTCAGGTCTCACTGCTTTGAGCATAATCTGGTGACATAATTTTCATGATGCTAACAGCTGCGCTCAAACACAACACATTGCGATTTGGCCAGCCAAAGTGCTAGCTAGGTAGGTTTTCTCTCATCTCTGTCTCCCTCGCAGACATAACTGTTACAGAGTCAGATTCTCTGCAAACACAAGATTAGAAGAATCTAGTGTAGTTGTGTGATTTCAGGTGTGTCTTTGAGAGAGGGACTGTTTAGGTGAAAAGTGGCCAGAATGTGCAACGTAAAAGTCCTTGAAAGATGCAGTGTGATTCTCCCCTGCTGGTGGTATATAGTAGGTCATAAGTGTTAACCACACCAAGCTTTTACTGAGAGTGACTGTCAAATAGCTGAGTCTGAGTGGGATTCTAGCTTCCTGATCTAAGCTTCTCACTATGTTATCTCCCAAGGGTCTTTGCTTGTGGTGGATAGTTGCAACAGTGAAGTCACTGTCCTAGCTGTTTCTGGGAGTAAAGGTGGTCTCTTTGAACTTGGCTGTAGGCTCTGGGGGGTGCCCTTGGCCAACTGGAACTCACCTGATTTTTTTGGGTCCATCATCTGTGGTTAAGTGCCCTTGCAAATTTGGGGATAGATACTCTTTGAACTTGTACTGTGTGAGATAGTCCAGGCATTATTTTGCTGTTCTTCATTGGGCTGGTGCTATCAATCCATACCTCACATTTTGCAATTGTACTATTATACAGTTTGTACATACATGCTAGGTGCACCTTTAGTAGTGTGTTCTGTAAACAAAACTGCCTTTGTGGTGGCAATTGTTAGAACTGAATAAGCAATAGCTGCCAAATTTAGTACCCACCTCAGACATAGTGACCTTCAATTAAGTGGTGTGGCAAAATTAGTTAACTTTATATGCTTTCTATTCACTTCCTCGTTTATTGGCGAGCAGCAGCAGCAGAGCCCACCCTTGTCAGCAACTGGCAAATTCTTTCCATTTGTATCTGACGTTGCCACCCTTATCCTACGCGATTGTACATATATACAACACATGCACGTAACTGAAATTTCGCAATCGTTGCTGCAGCACATGCGCTTGTAACTCTTGCATTTGCTCCCCAAGAAACCATTGAGTTTGTTCATTATACCTTCCTTCCTCCTTTTGTGTTTGTTCACTGTTCCGTCGCTAACTGCTCCCACATAGACTACCTCATGTGTTGTTCACTGTTCCTTAGCTACCTGCTTTTCTCAGTATTGCACCATCATCTCTTCACATGAAACCCTCTTCCTGCCTTCCTCCCCCCCTCGTTACACAGCTAATTACTACATTCAGCCCTGGTCTGGAAGAGAGAGTGAGGGAAGGAGTGTTGGCTGCCTTCAGGGACATCCTCAGTAAAGAAGTCATACTGCAAGTTGCCACGCAATACGATGCATATCTCCTTTATGACAATCATTATGAAGACTTGTAGTTTGCTTCTAGCCATGTACTCCATAGTGTGTGAGTGTTCTGTGGAAATGAAGCACTATTATACTACATCCTGTATATTGCTAGCCTGCACATGTGGGGTGCATGTGGGGTGCACGTAGTAGTGATAACTCTATCAGAGAGGTTGCTTAATGTTAGGTAGGGGGGGGGAGCCTGAGGTGGCCTAATTCCCAAAGCTATCTTATGACAACTTCCTTGTTTCTCACACTCTCCTCCCCTCCTCCTCCCCCCAAACTACATCAGTCTCTTACTATACACCGACATGTGTATATAACAAGTCTGTATGTATACGTATGTGTGTGTGTTGTAGGTCAGTGGAGCCACTGTTTGAAAGTTCCAGGTTTGACGATGGTCTGAGACAACTCATACGCAGCACCTTTCCAGAGTTCTATCCACAAGGTTGGTATAAATGTGTTCTATATATCCACAAGGTTGGTATAAATGTGTTCTATGCACAAGGTTGGTATAAATGTACTGAATCATCTTAGTACTATCCACAAGGTTGGTATAAATATGTTCTATCCACAAGGTTGGTATAAATGTGTTCTATCCACAAGGTTGGTATAAATGTACTGAATCATCTTAGTACTATCCACAAGGTTGGTATAAATGTACTGAAGCATGTTAGTACTATCCATAGGTATAAATGTACTGAATCATCTTAGTACTATCCACAAGGTTGGTATAAATGTACTGAATCATCTTAGTACTATCCACAAGGTTGGTATAAATGTACTGAAGCATGTTAGTACTATCCATAGGTATAAATGTACTGAATCATCTTAGTACTATCCACAAGGTTGGTATAAATGTACTGAATCATCTTAGTACTATCCACAAGGTTGGTATAAATGTACTGAAGCATGTTAGTACTATCCATAGGTATAAATGTACTGAATCATCTTAGTACTATCCACAAGGTTGGTATAAATGTACTGAGGCATCTTATTAAGTGTTATTTGGGTGCTTGTCTGTGTTATTATCATTGATATGCCGCAAGTATGATGTTTAATGAAAACACACGCTTAGATGTAGACGACGTAGGCGGTACTGATTTTGCAGTGGAGTAATGCAGCCTTTGATGCTTTGATGGTATAGGGGAATAATCAGTAGCATTACTTGCCTCTACTCATGTTTCTAGCCACTAATGGAGGTCATTATTGGTGGCTATTAAGACCAATCACTCTTTGTTCAATTGTGGTGAAATGCTAACGGAATCGTAAATTGCTTTAAACTGTTTTTTCGTGTTTGATTTTTGCAGTGCAAATAAGTATACTTATGTAAGCTGTATATATGTACTTTTTGTGACATTCACACGATAAGAAACAGTGAGTTATATACTGTACATTGTACATCACAAGTACAGTATATAACACACGGTAAGAAACAGTGAGTTATATACTGTACATTGTACATCACAAGTACAGTATATAACACACGGTAAGAAACAGTGTGTTATATACTGTACATTGTACATCACAAGTACAGTATATAACACACGGTAAGAAACAGTGTGTTATATACTGTACATTGTACATCACAAGTACAGTATATAACACACGGTAAGAAACAGTGTGTTATATACTGTACATTGTACATCACAAGTACAGTATATAACACACGGTAAGAAACAGTGTGTTATATACTGTACATTGTACATCACAAGCTACTACTTATTCTTAGCTTCCGGCTTATAAAAACAACCTGTTACTGCAAATTGTGTAGCTTCTTTGCCAATAAAACAGTTTAGCTACGGGGCTTTTATGGTTCTTGTTGCCTGTCTGTGTGTTTTGGGTACGGCTAATGGAGAAAGAGGACGAGTAGAGATAAGAGAGCTGGTAGCTTTTGTCGGCGGCCGTCATGTGCATATCTCAACAACTTGGTAGCGAGGTAGAAAGGCAAGGCAAGGGCAAACAAGTCAACTACACCCAGGACGGCTCTTTCTTTTCAAAGAAAAGAAGAAGAGCTGCCCTGGGTGGGATTTGAACCCACGACACTCTGCAGTCTAGGCGAGCACTCTGGTGCACGTGATGTGAGTGTGTGTGAAAACTAAACGGTTATGGGAGACATTGTTGTTGGGATGGGGAAGACAGACTGATGTGTACTTTTACATACAAGAGCAAATATGAATATAACCTTCGGCACACGGCTCATGCGTGGTACTGCTAATTGATGGGGTGAACTGTGCGTGTGTGTCTTACACCATGGTCTCCTGCTAGGTGCACACGTACATGTTGACATCCATTCGCATTACGCTGGCCTACCACTAATTGATGGGTTTGGCTATAAACTCTGTTGTCGTGGTCTCTTGTAGCGCTCTGAGAGTCTGACAACACTACAGCATGCTGGAGTCCCTGCGTTGCAAAGGGAACTTAGTCCGAATCCATACTATACTAATTGCCCACATCAGTATTGCCAATGTTGCTGAATATTGGTTCCCTTTAGCCTACATTTTATTATCATTTGTCTATTTGGCGGTTTCTCCTTTCTGGAGTAGCAGTACACTTTTCAGGAGAAATGTATGTGTAATTACATTCCATCCCTCTCTCGTAGCTCCTGCCCCCCAGCCAGAGCCAGGTCCACACCCCTCTGTACCGGAAGACAACGATGTAATCATTACATCATCAGATAAAGGTGCCGAGGGAGGTAGTACAGAGAAGCCAGTTGTGATAGTGAGTGATGAAGAGGAGGAGGAAGAGAGGCAAGGGGTACAGGGAGAAGACCTTGAGATCATAGGAGCATTCTCTGGTATGTTTAGTAACACAAATATCCAATAGTGACTTATTTTGCCAGGCTAGTTAAAATGTCTTCCTCAATTAATTTTTGCTGGAGCCCCCTGAATTTTTTCACACAATGTGGATGTGTGAAAGTCAACTTTTCCAAAATAGTGAGAATATGTGCCATACCTCCTGTCAGTTAGCATTATAAAGGATAGAAGGTATCCAACTGCAAAAGAAGAGCATTTTTGTGCAGTGTAGGTTTTAATGGAAAAATCCCACGTTCAGAAGACTATATAGGTCGGCTCCCTTATGTTTGTTGCTTACTATTTCTATTGTTGGGTGTTGTTTCAGGTGATGAGGAGGGAAAGGAAGGAGAGCCCCACGGAGGAAGTAGTCAGGGGTTTGTGGCAATAGCAGAGATTTCCCCAGAGCCCGTTGAGGAGGGGGTAGAGGGGGTAGATGGTGAGGTGGAGATGGGAGGAGAGGAGGAAGACAGGCTATGTCTACTGCCTGAGAGTATCAGAGAGACCCTCTTATCCCTACTGCTCGACAAGTCAGTTAATGTACTATCGTACTATTAGTATGGCCGTGTGATAGTGAGTGTGTGCATGCAGTGAGGGTGTTGTACAGCCAGCCATTCTGGATGAAGTAGTGCAGATGATTCGTGAGAAGGTCAGTTCATTGATGTTTTATGTAGCTCGCCTTTTTTGGGAACTTGCTCAAGCCACTGAGGTGCCAGGGTGGTATGGCTCAGGCTAATGGGTGCAGTACCCCATCACACCGTCCTACATTGCCGCGTCACGAGGATAGAATCCCATTTCTATCTTCGCAGCACGACGCAAAATGGCAGCGAGTGACAGGGCAACACAACATATTGTTGTGAACCTAGCCTCAGTATATACTGTTGTTTGTGTTCAGAATAAGAATGAGTCCCCCTGTGTGTCCTGTGTGTGTGTGCAGAGGAGTGTGTTGGGGGAGGAGGGGATGTCGGTGGTGGGTGGCCTGGTGGCCAGGGCTCTCGAACAAGACTTTGCCACAGGCTTCAGACCCGAAGACACCTTATCACTACGGTCAGCCCCTCTAATTTCACCTGTCTCACATTCTATGAATTTTTTCTTTTTTTCTTTTCTTTTTCTAGGGAAAGCGAGAGGCCCTCTATGGCCCTATGCAAGTACGTATTCTCTGACATTCTCTGACATTTTTGCATAATTAATAATCTGTGTAACTTTATTCCCCCATGCAGATGTGCGAGTGAAGATGAGTCAGCTCTTGCTCTCCTTGTCTCTCTGTCTGACCATGAGCCCAGTACTGGATACTTTCTCCTCATGTTCTTACTCCACCACTATCGGTATATATACAACATTCACCTTAACAGCTACACCTAACACGAATCCACGTATTCATTTAAACACGACATGTTCTGCAGTGACCAACTGTCAAAGTACAAGGATTTCACCTCTCAGTGTGCCATACACCCCACCCTAATCTCTGCTCTTGTAGCTGACCTCAAGGTATATATACTATAATATATTAACCTATAATAGGTTTGGGTGATGATGTATATAAGTAGCTGTTGCTTTTGTAGAAGTAAATTAAAAATCCTGCGAATAAAAAAGAGGCATACATGCCCATCCCTATATACTAAGTACTAGTGATCCTTCCTGTTATAGGAATGTGTGGAGAAAGAATCAAGTCTCTTTTTCGACTCTCTGCCTCTCATATACAAAGAAGTATGTTTCTAATACGTACGTATGTATGCATTTTGGCTAGAACTCCCTTTTATACAGTTTGCAGTGGAGCTAAAGCATTGTGAAGAGTTACTAAGCGTCATTGTGGCTAACATTGATCCCGCACACGTACGTTGATCCACAATCGACTAGAACGTTGTGCACATGTAGAAAATACCATGTGCTGCCAAGAGAAAAAAGATGCGGAGCTCTGGACTGCTGTTTCGGGCTTGTTGGCCCTCATCAGCAGAGCATATACAACTTCTCTCTCTCTCTGGCATCACGAGTTTATAAAGGCTGCCATGAGCGCAGCACTTGTGGTTCTGAACTAATGAGATTCATCCCCACAAGGCTTTGCCACTGGTATCCATGTACAGTCTGTAAAACTGCTATGTATGTATAGTATACTCCATCAGTGTTATGTGTCCATGTTATACATGTCTACATATGTACCTAATGCGTAATGGGCTCTGTGTGTCTCCTGGTGTTATAGCTGCAGATTCTCATGCAGCAGTTGATGGTCAGAGACTTTGCCATCTTTGGTAATGATAAGGCCGGCATTGAGCACCTCATCGGTGAGTCCCTTTTCCCTCACAAACACACATACACACACTTTCTCTCTCCTCCCTCAATACGCACACACCCTCTCTCTCACTCTCTCTCTCTCTCTCTCTCTCTCCCATTGAACACACTCACAATCTCTGTGTCTGTCTCACCATTCTTCCATCTTTCTTTTTCCTTTGCTGCCTGAATATACACATGCACGGTCTGTCTCTCTCTTCTCTCTTCCGTTGAATTTATGCACGCACACACATGTAGTCTCTCACTCCACTACTGCCATCCTCTCTCTCTCTCTCTCATTGTCTACCTTCACCACTTCTTCGTTGCACACACACACACTCTCTCTCTCTGTCTCTCTCTTTCTCCCACTGCTGCTGTTGGTTAAATTACTCTCTCACACTATCCTCCTACTTGCAGAGAGTAGTTTGGGACTGGACTCTTTTGAGCAGTTCTGTGTGTGGCAGTTGCTGTGTGCAGAGGGACCAGACGCCAGTCTCGTCATCCCCGCCATCGGCAAATTTGACGCTCAAGGTCGGGCTCCTTGCGTACACAATCATTGTCATAATGAAGGGGGCTGTTCAATTTGCTGTTGTATTACACCCGTTGTTGTATTTTACTGTAGAGCACCACGAGGCATTGTCAGGTGCAATCCTGTTCCTCAGAGCCGAGGCGTAAGTATATACTGTAATCATTGTGCTGGTATCCTTGACTAGCTAGTATCATTGTATGCATGCATGCTGATAATTATGCCTGCACAAAAACATAGTTCACTGTGTATGTTGCTGTAGTACAAAAACAGCACAATGTGACGTCCCATGAAACCTTCCTACGCTTAACACACGATTATGCATTCATTTCCTGCAACTTTACATCAGGTCCCAGACTGTGTGACATCATTAATTGGGCATAAGTCCACTTCCTCCTACTACTGTGTGACCACTGTTCTCTCTCCCGCCAACAGGAGTGGGTTGCTGGGAGTATCAGAGCTCTTCTCCCTGCCTCTCCGGCACAGCGGACTGGTGACAGCCGCCGGGTCTCGCTGGATCAATGCCAAACCCAGCAAATACGCCAAATACTTGTCCCACTTCCTGGACAAGAGTGGCAAGTATGTCCCACTATTGTCACGTATTTAGGTAAAACTGTTATGGATATTCTTTCAACTACTACAAACGTTTGGACAAGGAACCCTGTGTATACTGAATCTTTATTCCTGAATGCTTGAAACTCTGCACTTTCATAATAACTGTGTACATTGTGTACTCTCAATAGCTACACTAACATGAAACAGAATATATATTTCCATACTACCTTTCCCAGGGACACCTTATCTCTGACTTTGACCCACCTTCAAAACCTCCTCCAATACTTGAAGGGAAACGCTCTCTTTGAAGGTTCTGCTGCTAGACTAAGCTCTGTTGTATCTGACAAACACTGTATTATATATACACTGTTCTTCTCAGCTGCTGATGGGGCAGTGGCTAAAGCTCTCTGCAAGCTGTTCTCTGCTGACAAATACTACAGAGAAAGGTAGGTGAGGAATCCTAGGAGACAGCCAAACGTGCAACACTCTGCCTAGAGAGCAGAGTGTCTTGGGTTTAGTCCCACCCAGGGCAGTCTTTGAGTAAAGGTGTTGTGTCCTGGGGGTCATTGATATGCCTTTTTCTTGCGTTTCTACTCTGTTGATTGTTGTGTACAGTGGGGTTTGTTGAGCGATAGTAGATGCATAATACGATGTGTCTGCCTGGTTGGTGCATAGGTTTGACAAGCTCTTCAAGGTGGCCTCGGGTCTCCCTGATTCCTCGTCTGCTAAGAGTCAGGTAAAACACACAGGCCCTCTTACATTTCACTCAACTACCCACCCTTTCCTGTGACTGCCTTATTTCTGACACATGAGCCTATATAGTCACCAGTAACCCAGTCACTACTGGGCTAGAACTCCTATAAATACTGTAGCTGCTCTTCCCATTCCTCTTCCCCATTCCTTTCTCATTAAATGAACTCCTAACTCATTGGACTTTGCCACACCCCTCTGCAGGAGGAGGGGAGTGGCGCACCCTCTGCTGGTGCTGGCAAGAGACCTCTGCAGACTGTCTCCACCAAACCCACCGCCAAGAAGAGAAGAGTGATAAACAAAGAAGATCTCAGTGACAACTAGTACTTACACTCTCTCTCCCTTTCTGTGACAATGGTATATACATGACACGTTTTTCACAACACACAAGACAATAAAGCAAACCCAACTGTGATGTACGTACACGATAGATTGATGTGCGTATATACACTACATATTGGCGAGCAAACTAGAGAGGCATACAAGATTGAATTCCGAAGTTGCATAAAACATAGTGATGTCATCTGTCAAAGCCCATTCAGATATATAGACTCACTTGAATTATCTTATCAATTATTACCCTAGGCGCGCATGCGCAGCGAGGGTACATTAATTAACCCTTGGCGCGCATGCGCAGAGAGGGTTGGGTTTGTGTGTGTGTCTGTTACTCTCAATCTCACTTCTCGAGTGTTTATTCGTCTCACAAAGGATACGATCTACTTAACAGGCAATGAAGGTCAGAAAATTTGTGGGGTTTTCTCTGAAAATGCTCCGTTGCAAAGCTAGAGCGCTTCCAGCATTGTACGGCTAATGCCGAGTAGTCGCCATTTTATCGCTGGCGGATAATGCGCATGCGCTTATATTAGCACAGGCATTATACCTCGACCGGGTCCGCTTGCTCTGTCTATCTTGAAGGCACAAGAAGTCACAACGAATGGCGTGTATCGACTCTCGCGTGCTATCTACTACTGTAGCTAGCCCGTGTCAGACTCTCTGCGAGCTACTCACGGGAGACCACGAGTAAACGCATACTATACTAATAGCCCTGCCCATCAATTTTAGGGGTACCGCACATGCGCAGTTCGACGAGAGTTTGCACTTTAATTCCTGTCACATACGCTGTGACATCATTTTAGAAATTAAGAGGTAGTTAATATAATTTAGTTAGTTTCGACCAAAGGCTCCCTCAGTTTGTCGTAGCGAGCGACAGGTGGAGCATTCAGGAGAATTGGGTCCAGTTCATCCTCACTACTGCTGCTGCTGAGGCTGTCGATTACCGAGTGCCGTAGCACTAGAGGTCTGATTGTCTTCCTCTTCCTCCATGGCCACTTCTTCTCGTCCCCAGTAGTCAGTTCCGCCAACAATGTGGAAGAGATTCCATGCAACTATTCCACAAAACAAAAGGAACATTGACCCAATGCACAGATACACTGTTCTCCTTGGGTAATCTCCGGCTGTGTCATCTTTTGAATTTTGCTGAAGGACATATGCAGTTCTGATGGAAAAGAGTACTAGGTTAAAGTAAGTGAATGACTCAATCAGTGACAGAAACCATGTCTTGTACACTACAGGTTGACTTAACAGAAACAGTATAGAAGCAGTGGTGCACACCAGACTAAGATTTAGGATGGGACCTTTACTTACATTGCTGGCAATTGCGACAAAAAGAAAGATACGTACCAACAGAAGAAAACCAGGCCAAAAGTGGTATATACTTGTCTCTGTATGGTCCAGTATAGGCATCAAAGAAAGGCTTCCATTTTACTACCCAAAACAGAGCCCTGAAATGTGACATCCTTTTATGAACAGCAAAACAAAAGTGTAGGGCAGAGTTATGACTGCAACCAAACCAGCAAACAAGGATGGGTATCTGTGCTCTTTACCAAAGTATTGAACATTTCCATCCATTTTTCAGACACTGCCATAGTAGGTGATGTGAGTGTCATTGAGCTGATAGAGTTTTGATCGCCACATCACATCGATGACTGTTCGAATCAGTTTGGTGTACGACAAGAGAATTATCGTTGCAAGTAGTCTGACACTGTTCTTTCCAGCTACTCTCGACACCAGTGCACAGCTACGACTAAAGTATATGATGAGTCCAGTCAATATCCAGAGGTAGAATGGAAAAACAAACTGGATTGCTGTCTTTCCAATGACAGTCATCCCATGGTAGTAGCATGTGTCCAGCTCTAGATCCAAGTTCATCCACGCCACAAACACTCCAAGAAACTTCTCCACACAGAAAGAATTATTTTTACACGAGTCAAAAAACAGACTGTGATTTATCTGTACAACGTTCACATAGAATAACACTGGGTTTATTGCACCTTCTGCTACATTTAAATTCAAGAGACCCATCATTAGAAGTAGAATAAGTCCGACAATTGCAAATAACAATGTTAGTCCCAATGTTTTCTAAAGGGTATAGGAGCGACAGTCTGTACATGTTGAAGAACCAAAGACATTATACTTAAACCCTTGGAACATCTTCCACACAAAATCCCAGTTCCTTTGAAAGCACACTCATGACTTCCATCGTTCAAGTCTATATCCTTAACACTTTGCCGGCAGTAGTCAAAAGGACAGTACTGGCTAAATATTAAAGTTGAACCATGGTCGAAACCCATCCATCATTCAGCATTCCCCGGTCGTGTGAATAATTGGCCACTGATATAACATTCTATACCATGTAACATGTTTTTCAAAGCATCCACACAATGGCATTTTGAATCCGACATTTCAAATCCATAAGGACACAGTTTGACATTAAAATTTATAAAGGCTGGGGTATACCTACCTATTTGGACTGAGTGTTTGAAAGTATCTGTTTTCAACTGAAAGTGAAACATTGTATTCTTCTATTGTCTGAATGTTAGTGTCATTTATGCTGATTGAATATCGGAGTTCTTGACATAATGCTGCAGAATCAATTCAGATTCTGAAATATAATTGGCGAGCGGGAGCAAGCCAATTTATTACCCTCGGCGCGCATGCGCAGCGAGGGTACTGTAGTTGGGTTTGTCTGTCTGTCAATCTCACTTCTCGAATGCATGTCTGTTCGTCTCACAAACGATACGACCTACTTAACGGGCAATGAAGGTCAGAAAAATATAAAGGCGGTTTTCTCTGAAAATGCTCCGTTGCAAAGCTAGAGCGCTTCCGGCATTCTGCGGCTAATGACCGATCTTGTGACCGACCGAGGCTGTATATCTTCATGGTTCCAAGATGCAACTTGAAAATCCGCTAGGATTGCTCGTGCACATACTGCTGCATGCCAGCTGCCTGGTGGACCACGACTGACGAGTTAAAAGCGTAAGGTAAGTACTTTTCTGCTCACCTGCTCACCATTCTGCCAATGTACAATACGCATGTAGACGGCGGCAGGTAGATCTGTCTTGCTTCACGAAAGGAAAGCTGTGCGCTGACACGTAATGCAGCCCGAACATCGCGGGCAAATTCCAAGTTGGGTCGTTCCCGCGCTCGCCAACAATGTTCAACATATCCACTAGTATATTTACCCTCGGCGCGCATGCGCAGCTAGGGTACTGTAGTTGGGTCTGTCTGTCCGTGTGTGTCTGTTACTCTACATCTCACCTCTCGAACGTCTGTTCGTCCCAGAAACGATACCATCTACCCAACGGGCAATGAAGGGCAGAAAATTTGTGGGGTTTTCTCTGAAAATGCTCCGTTGCAAAGCTAGAACGCTTCCAGCATTGTATGGCTAATGCCGAGTAGTCGCCATTTTATCGCTGGCGGATAATGCGCATGCGCTTATATTTAGCACAGGCATTATACCTCGACCGGGTCCGCTTGCTCTGTCTATCTTGAAGGCACAAGAAGTCACAACGAATGGCGTGTATCGACTCTCGCGTGTTATATCTACTACTGTAGCTAGCCCGTGTCAGACTCTCTGCGAGCTACTTCGCCGAGGGTTTGCACTTTAGTGCTTTTCATTTCGCACTGCTGTTCTGGTTAATCAAAAGATGCACCAACTACACCAGGAGCTGTTCCGTTTCTCTGACCAACTATAACCACGTGCACTTTTATCACCACTCCTGGGTAGCTACACATTATTTGGATAGTAGTACAGTGGTGTGCAATTGCTTGTGTCAAACTATTTTGAGTCGCAAAAACGCACTTGAGAAGGATCAGAGGATATATATTTGCTGCTCTGATTTACACTGAATAGCTCATCAAATGTTACCCTGTTTGTGCCATTCTCCAGAACTGAGTTTGAAGCTGTAAAGCAGTGGTCAATAGAACCTCCGTAAATGGCATCTCCAGGCTTTATGGCTCCATTGTTAACAAGAAATACAGATTTGTCTTTAGTTTCAGTTCCATAGAAGCATGGAGCAATCGCTTGAGAACACTCAAATTCAGCATAATATATTCCCCCACCATAGTTTTGAGCTTGATTATTTGCTATGCTCATCTGTACACCTTTTGTTATAAACATTACGGAGTTAGCACAGAGTAAAACTCCCCCGCCATTAAAGTCTGTGTTGTTTTGTATTGTGATAGCTACTGCCATACATTTCTATTGTGCTTTGAGCCGCAGCTAGGCCAGTACAATTATTGTGCGAGATGTCCGTCCGTTTTCCGAGATGTACAATACTCCACAACCCAGTGAGGATGGATTTCTCATCGATGGCCCATTATACTGGAAAAGACATTCTGCGAAAGTGATTCCATATTGGGGAAGGTGATGAGGGACAGATCCCGGCAACTTGAAGTTGACAAAATGTACAGCAAAACCACCTTGAGCACTGATGGGTCTGGTAACAATGTTTCCAGTAAAATTACAGTTTGTAAAGTTTGCCTCAACAAGTGCCGTAAGGTTCTGATTCTCATGAACCTGCAAGTACACTCCTCCGCCTACAGTGTTTGCTTTATTTTCAGTGAAAACTGAGTCAGTCACTTCCAAAACCAGTTGATTGTGTGCAAAATTAAGAGATGGTCTGTTTTTCAGCATTGCCTCAAAGAAAATCCCTCCCCCACGATGTGCAGCAGTTCCTCTCGAAAAGTTGCAGCTAATGAAAGTGACAGAGCTGTTCCAACCATCCTGTAGTGTAGTGTATGTAATTGCTGCATTACCACCGTCATATCCACTGTTGTTTTCAAGTGTGACAAGTTTGAACATTATATGTACTCTTCTCCTTGTCATGAGGTAAATATCAACCCCCCTGCATATGCTTTATAATCCTTTGGATTCTCACGACCACCTTGAATGACAGAGTGTGATACCAAAAGGGTGTGGTTCCTGTTGTCATAATCATAATCTACATACTTCAATCTCATGTTCCCACCGCTTTTATCTCCAGAGTAGTGCCCCGTTACTTATGATAGTGTCAGAGATGACCGAGTCTCCAAGGAAACAGTACATTCCCCAGCCAATAAAGTCATGGATCTCTACCCAAGACATGGTTAAGTTCCACACATTCAGCAGTAGCAGTGCACTCACCATGTGTTTAGTCTCATAGTCATTTGAAATGTTTCCACAGTTAAAACAATCTCAGACCAGCAATCGTAAGGTCACTCACATTCTCAAACAAAAGTCCTGATTCAACACTATTGCCGCATGTTATATTTGCTGATGTTTCAAATGGCATGGAGCCATTGCATGAGGACACAAGGCTAATACTTTCGAGAAATGTGAAGTTCCATACATTGTATATACAGGTCATGCTCTCCAGGCAGAAAAATGAATGCAGTGTTATTACTTAAAATTGAGGTATTACTCACGTAATAAGATAATGGATAGCACTCATGGCTGGTACATCCCCCACACTTATCTGTGCCATTCTCTGGTGTCACATAATAACAGTTTCCTTCCACACCCAGATACATTATTCCACCAACATAAAGAGCAATAATGAACAGTTCAAGGCACATTTTTAGATGCCGACATTCAAGATACATCTTCTATATCTTTCAAGCAGAAATTCAGCCTCCCTCTATACTGCTGGGGACTAAGTGAATAACTAAAAATGTTTTGTTTTATGTGGGTGCGCTTGTTTACAGAGCATTAGGAATAGATGTCATAGTGAAAGTGAGCATTTTTGGGGGCATGTGTAATTCCTATCAGTGTGTTGCGGGGAAATAATTTTAAAGTAAACACGAAGTAAACACACTCTATGTGTTTGGAAACAAGTAGTAGAATAATGGGTATTCATGCAAACTCTGAGTGCTAGGTAAACATCTAGTAACACCTAGTGTATCCTCATAGCTATCCAAACCCAAAAACACAGAGGTATAATTATGTCTAAACACAGAGGTATATATCTTTTTGGTTAGTGTAAAGTTGAATAGCTAACTGGATAGCCGAGAGTATTTACATTAGGCCACTGGAAATGCAGCATTAAGCCAGCTTGTACTGTTTCCTAAATAGCTATCAGCTCATGGGATAGCAAATGAGTCAAAGTCGCTGAAAATGAAGTCATTGGCTTTTCTTTGCATTTATGTTTCCTTTTTCCACAGCCTTTTTTGCTCTTGAGTGAGCACTGTAGCAGTACAAGCAAATGCACTAGCAAGAAGGGATACTCCAAGAGGAGCAAGACCCCCAGTATCTGTGAATGCAGCACCAGTTCCAATACCACCTACCCTGACAATGAGGGCTGTCACACTATTGTTGACTCTCAGGGCATCTAGCAATTGCTGGGAGATATGAAAACATTTGTCAACACACGTGTATGGGTTGCGTGGCATTCATAGATGGATGTGAGTCGCTACCTCAACATGGTCCTCTGAAAACCATATGTTTGCCTGAAATAGTTTTGTGGGGTGAGTGTTCAGGCACGAGAAGAGCTTCCACAAACTGCGTAGATACATGATTATTATGAATCCTACCTAACTGAACTCTTGTATGCTGGTGTTTTGTTAAGTACTATCGCAGTCCTGTTTTCATTTCCCCTGTTTTAGGTAAAATGTTAGCTGTTCAGTTTTGATGCAGAAGATTTAGGCACAGTTTGTGCTACAAATGTTTAGTGTATCAATGAGGAACTCTCGTGATGAAGGCATACCTAGTCGACATAGAGCCACACGATTCAGACTACATCCCAACTCCTCCCTATTTTACTTGAGACGTGTTTGTTAGGTACAGAACCTCGAATCGTAAACTTCTTCAAAGCATTATAAAACCACCACAGTAGTTATGTGGTATCATGACAGTACATAAAGTAATGTAGATAGCTATAATACT